>JANPXK010000307.1:0-22163 GCA_024704745.1 Rosa lucieae | reverse complement strand
TGATTGCATAAAAGCTGCTCTTGATCCCAGCACTGCATTAGGTGGTTTATGGGAAAAACTATTCCGAGGTAATGATTTTATCCTTTTTTTTTTTTTTTTCCTGAAATTGAGTCTATTTTAAATCATTTCAAGTTGCAAGCAAGATTGAGTCTTGGAGTCTTTGATAACTGTTATGATATTTCCAAAACAGGCATCAACATTTTTAATAATTTATCATGTAAAAAATGCTATTTATAAAGAGGGGAATGAAACTGAAAGTGCAGTGGCATGGGAGAAGGCCTTTCTTGAGTTGACAAAGGTTTACCTTTCTGTCATTCAGTTATAGTTTAGTGTTTGTGTAATTGTTTTTCCTACTTGTTCAGTATGAAAATAGATAATTTATTGTTTTGAAGTCTAAGATTTGTATTGCATTTGTGATAGGATGAGTTGCTACAAATGGTGCCACGTAAAAACTTAATACTATCTTTCTCATCGGAGACTTCCGTTGAAGAACTTGAGAGAGAAAGCACTGCAGATGTTATTACAATATTGGTGAGTGTTTTCTATGTTACATGTTGGTTCCTTTTAGACTGAACTGAAGTGTAAGTTATGTATTGTTACTATTTTGGTCTATTAATTTTATTCTTTGCCTACACTGATGATAAAATGATTGTTATTGTGATTTTTTGATTTAGTTTACTTTTTAGTACCTTATTTTTGTCTGTTCTAGATGCACCTTGTGAGATTTTGGCCTTCTCACACCATGCCCATTGGTGTGATACCATCTTGCACACCCTTTTAAGTTATATGTTCTGGGGTGTTATGCATTTGGCATAGTTTCTATACGTCATTGAAGTCCATCTAAATTAGGAACATGTTTCATGATGAGTTTGTTTGTGTAAGACGCTTACACAATTTTAACTTTTGATGAGCCTTTCTTTCTCACGGAACTGCAAGTAGTTCATTTTTTCTTTACGGGCTTAGAAGTTTGTTTGTGTAAGATGCTTACATGATACTAAGCTTAATATGCAGGTTAGAGCAAACTGCTAAATGAGACTAATAAGTGAATGATAGAAGAGACATGGGCTGGATAGTGTATTGAGCTGGATGGTGGAAATGAAAGGCAATGTGCAGTCATTGGGAGATCAAGCTTGGAACACATAGCAAATTGTATTCTTCCTTATCATCATGTAAAGGTTATGAAACTTGAAAGCTTGTTAAGCCAATGAATGCTTTATGAAACTGTTTTTGTTGGATCTATTGGAGTTTATTATATGTATCAAAGTTGCTTTCAGGAAAATATAAGTCACTTTCATGCCACTCTCAACTAAGTAAAAACAATTGTCCAAGGGAGTTAACACAACTAAATGGATAGCAAAACCTATTGTTGGAGCCATTTCAGCACAACAAGACTCTACATCAAAACCATTGTCTAATAAAAACTCAAACAACAGTTTTTAAAGAAACCTGTTGTATCAAATACAAACAGACAATGCTTTCTTCAATTTTTTGTTGTCTTGTTTAAATCCAGTCAATAGAAAATAGCTAGTCATTTGATGTAGAAGCTTCATTCAGACAACAGTTTATTTATAAGCCTTGATTGTTCTTCACAAGTTTCTTTCCTCCAGATTGCTGTCGACTGAAGTAGATTTGCACAAGAGTTGGGATGCTAGGCCCTGTTGTTCTTCATGGTATTCAGACAACAGACACAATAGTAGCTGCTGTTGTACTAATCTTTATCAGACGACAGTTTCGTGGTATTGTCTGATTCATGTATCAAACGACATTGAGATAGACAACAGCAACCAATATAATCAGACGAAAGTGAAAAACTGTCGTCTGATTGAATTATTGGCCTAGTGAGTTGTGTTAATTGTTATGTCTATTTGTGACTGTTTGCTGACTGATTTCTCTTTCCAGATGGATGCAGTGGGTTCTGAACTGAGGACAATGAAGCTGTTGTTCTGTGTAATAAAAGATTAAAGGTATTGATCTGATTTGATTCTCCTGCTTGTGTTTAGCTGAATTTTTTTATTCTCTAAACTCTCAATTTTTTCTTTGTGGGTTCTGAACTGAGGACAATGAAGCTTTTGTTCTGTGTAATAAAAGATTAAAGGTATTAATCTGATTTGATTCTCCTGCTTGTGTTTAGTTGAATTTTGTTATTCACCCCATTTTTTATTCTCTAAACTCTCAATTTTTTTTTGGTGACATTTGTGAAAACTTTATATGTAGGACCTGACCATCGATAAAGGTTTGCAAGATCCCAACATATTAGTGAAGACAAGGTGGTTGGAAGGAGCAACGCGTTAAGAGCGGGTCTTGAAGGCGAAACTAGTGTTGAGTAGTTAAATCTAGCTGTTCAGGTTAGCAATCCAATTCTTCCAATCTTTGGTTTGTGCATGAACAATATGAATTGTTGATAAAGTAGTTTTGCATTTGTGTATTAAGTGTTTGAAGTAATGATTTTCAGTCTTTAGTTTGTGCATGAACTGTATGGCAAAGTTGATTCACTGGATTTGTGTATGTAGTGTTTGAAATAGCTGATTTGGTGTCTTTCATTTGCTGTCCAGTTTTCATTAGTTAATTTTATTTTTTCCATGATATTTCAGCAATGGATAAATCTTGGATTAATGAAGATATGGATACTTTAAAGTACCAATTGGGTGTTGAGAATTTCTTGATTTTTGCTGAAGAAAATGCTAGTAATCGTAAAAGAATTCCTTGCCCTTGTTCAAGATGTGTAAACTTCAAAAAAAAAAAATCTATTATAGTCATTAGGGGCCATCTATATGATTATGGCTTTAGCTTGAGCTACACAAATTGGATATGGCATGGAGAACCTACTTTGTCCTCTTGTGCTAGCGCGCCTGCTGATATTGGCCTTCACCCAAACCCTCAATTTGTACGTGTTTGAAACTGTTGATATGTGTCAAGCAGCCTTTGATGAAGGTGATTATGATGAGGAGTGAAGGTGATTATGATGAGGAGTCATATCAGTTTAACAAGTTTGTTGAGGATGCAAAAAGAACTTTATTTGAAAACAGTGAACGCACTAAGTTAGAGTCATTAGTGCAACTTCACAATTTGAAAGCGAGATTCGGTTTGAGTGATACTTGCTTTTCTGAGTTACTTGCCACTGTTGGCTCTTTGCTTCCTAAAGATAATGTATTGCCTCAAAGTCTATATGAGGCAAAGAAGACTCTCAGCAATTTAGGGCTGCAATATGAAAAAATTCATGCATGTCATAACAAATATAGTTGATTACAAATATAGTTGTTGGCCCGTAATATTGGTGATTTACAATCTTCCTCCATGGTTATGCATGAAGAAGAAGTTTATGATGTTATCTCTATTGATTTCTGGTCCAAAACAACTGAGAAATGACATTGATATTTACTTAGAGCCATTGATTGATGATTTGCAAACTTTATGGAATGGAGTTAATGATGTATATAGGAAATAAACTTCACTCTAAGAGCTGTTTTGTTGCGGACCATCAATGATTTCCCCTCATATGGAAACTTATCGGGGTGCACCACTAAACGTTACAAAGCATGTCCAATTTGTGGTGACAAAACTTCAGCCATACGTTTGCCCCATAATAGGAAAATGTCTTATAGCTGCCATTGTAAGTATTTGCCTCGTCATCATCCTTATCGGAGGCAGAAAAAAGCATTTAATAATGAGCAAGAGTTTGAAGTTGCACCTAGACCGCTATTAGGAGAAGAAGTGTTAGAGAGGATAGAGCATATTAACTATGAGTATCGGAAAACAACAAAGAAGAACTCAGATTCTGCAGGTACTTCTTCTTGGAAGAAAAAATCCATTTTTTTTAAACTTGGAATATTGGAAATTTCTTCATGTTCGCCATGCTCTCAATATAATGCATATTGGGAAGAATGTTTGTGAGAGTGTCATCGGTACACTATTAAACATGCATTCTAAAACAAAAGATAGTGTGGCTGCCCGCTTAGATATGGTTGACATGATGAGTGTTAGACTTGATTTGGGTCCGAATATTGGGGAGAAAATAACATTTTTACCTGCTGCCCTATATACTTTGTCTAGGGCAGAAAAGATAAAAATGTGTATTTCTTTCTTGTTTATGAAAGTTCTTTATGGTCATTCATCAAACATAAAAAATTTGGTGTCCATGGATGATTTGAAGTTGTATGGATTGAAGTCCCATGATTGTCATACATTAATGCAACAATTGCTTCCCGTGGCCATTCGTTCGGTACTTCCCAAGCATGTTCGAATATCTATAATGAGGTTGTGCTTCTTCTTTAATGTTTTGTATACCAAAGTGGTGATGTGTCAAAGTTGGATAAGCTGCAATCTGATTTGGTTTTGACATTGTGTGGGCTAGAGAAGATATTCCCTCCCTCATTTTTCAACATAATGGTTCATCTCACTGTTCACCTAGTTAGGGAAGTGCGATTATGTGGGCATGTCTTCTATAGATGGATGTACCATTTTGAAAGGTTCATGAAGGTTTTGAAGGGGTATGTTCGCAACCATTTTCATCCCGAAGGTTGTATAGCCGAGAGTTATGTTGGAGAAGAATCCGTGGAGTTTTGCTCAGAGTTTGTTCAACATTGTAATCCAATTGGAGTTCCTAAGGATCAGAGTAATCTCTCTGGACCACTTTCTAGTGCGAAGCTAAAGTCCATAGATGAGAAAGAGAGAGACCAAGCACATCTTCAGGTGCTGTCCAATAATGCTGAGGTGGATCTGTATAAGAAGTATGTACTATCAACTTATATTTTTACCTTAAAACTTATTTTAAGCTCCTTTGAACATTTTTCACATCCCTTGATTATTTTTTTATGTGGCTAGCGCACATAAAAAGATTGTGGAGCAGCTGTACATGGGGCAAAAGAAGAGTAAACAGTGGTTAATTAGTGAGCACAATCGTACTTTTGCTGATTGGTTTCAATTCGAGGTAAATACTTATTGTGTTCAGTTCCTTAATTAGAATCCAATATATATGCATGCTGGCAATTAACATGATATGGCTGCTGTATAACTAGGTTTCAGCTGAAATGAAGGAAAATCCTACTGAGGTTTCACAAACAATTAGATGGCTGGCTGGAAAACCGAGTTTTACAGTATTTACTTATGAATGTTATCTTTATAATGGAGTTAAGCTCTTTATAAAGGAGCGAGATAACGCAAGAGTCGTCCAAAATCGTGTGATTTCCTTATTGGCTAAGACGATGCAGGTGTCTGGTGCCAAGGATAAAAATCCGGTGGAGAGTGATATAACTTTTTATGGGGTTATTGAAGAGATATGGGAGCTTGATTAAAGCCCCATTATTTTTATGTCAATGGGCTGAGAATGAAAAATGAATCAAACAAGATGAGTTTGGTTTTACACTTGTCAATCTTAATCGGATTGGCCATAAGAAAGACAAATTTGCTTCGGCTGGTCAAGTGAAACAAATGTTTTTTGTGGAAGATCCTCTTGATGCCCGCTGGTCGGTTGTACTAATAACCCTAAATAGAGACTATCGTGATTGTCTCTATGAGGATGATCTAGGGGACACATCTTTACAATATCAACCATTCTATGTGGAAATACCACCTTGTGATGAAGACGAGAATGAGGCTGATGCCACTTATCTAAGAGAGAATGTTGAGGGGTTTTGGGTCAACCATTTCTCAACTCTAAAAGAACATTAGTGGCTTATATTTTTGTGATGTGATGTATTTTGAGTTGAACACAATGCTATTGCTATATGTATCAATATGCTATCATATTTAAGTGAATTTTTCTTTTAATAGTCTTTACATGCTAACATTTTGAATTTGTGAGCTTTTAATTTTCTCTATGTTTTGTTTGCACCTTAAATCTGTTTGCTTCTATGTTGTTTTCCTTATCTAACACTTATTTTCTGCATTGTGAACAGATTACAAGCCGCAATGGGTTCAAAGAAGAAGGGAAAACCAAAAAGAGACAAAGAATCAAAGAACAAAGTGGATGAGGTAACTAGTCCACCAAAGATTGATGAAGGAGACAATTTTGTATCAGCTGACACTATCACCACCACTGAATCAACCAAAGGAAAAAAAAGCAGAGGGAAGCGAAGTGTGGTTGCTTTGTACAAGGTTGTGGTGAAGAAAGCACTGGGGAAGAAATTTAAAGTGACGTACAATGAAACAGGCAATCCAAATGGCAGAACACGACACACTCTACAATCGTACATAGACATGTTGGTGTGGACAATGGTCCCCATCGATGTTGTAAGCTAGCCTGAGGTGGATCCTGAATTGAAAGGAAAACTTTGGATAGATGTTCAGGTGGGTACTGCAGCTTGTGTTTAGTTTGTGTGTTTTTGCTAGATTCTCGCTTAAGATATTTTCATCTATCTCCTAAAGTAATGGACACTTGATAAAAGAACAGCTGGCTGCAATGGATCTATCTACCTGGATATTATTCTCCTTCTTGAACATGAATCACGTATAGTAGCAGCCAGGGGCGGAGCCACAATGGGGCCTAATGGGTCACGACCCACTAGAGTTTTTTTATATTTTTTATTCTGAAGTATCTGGTTACATATATATACATATTGGTTTGATTGATTCAACGTGTGGCTGCTCTAGCGTAGTGAATGTTGGCATGATCCACAATATTTAGGTGCTGGGTTCGATTGGTACCGGTTGCTGTGCTGGGTTTTATTTTTTTTCTCTTGATCCGAATATTTGTGTTCAAACATCTTTTGGATATTAACACTACTTTTATTCTACTTTTGAATTATTTTTTTAAAAACCTTAGTATAGTTATTAGCTGATTTATTTATTTATTTATTTATTTTTTGAGAATATTTTTTATGAAGTATTAGGAACAACAAAGCTAGCTAAGAACAATATCGTTGGTACATGAAAATGAGCAATTGATGCCTAATTGTAGAGCTCTACAAATTAAGTGCATGGGAATTCTTCAATTAAGTTACAACTGGCCCTCTATGCTCTGCAGACCTTAAAATTTTGTTTTAATTCATGTTGAGAACTGAACTAAATATTCATGTTCTTGTTGCAGACATAGCGATTCCATAATTCATTGTTCTTGCTAACAAAAATAAATATTATTTTATTTTATAAGTGCCCCACTTCAACTCAAATCCTGGCTCCGCCACTGATAGCAGCACATACCTTGCTACGCAACATGCATGCGTTTATTTAGTTCTATGTTTTCAATAAGCATATGTTATATGATATGATAATGCTGGTTTGTATGTTGTATCTTAATGCAGTTACCAACTAATAATGCTGGTCTGTATGTGATATGATATGATAATGCAATTTTATTTTTCAACTTTCATGTTGTGGAGCTCATTGATTTTATCAGTCAAATGCTCTAAACTTAATATGAAAAAACAAATTAACATATAAGTGTTTACAGATCCTTTTTTACTTGGCAAGCTGCAATATGTATAGATTTATTTTTTATTTGCAAACTGATCTGAGAACTTGCTGGTATTGGCCTAATTAGCTATTTAGTCCTAGAATCATATTCTTTTTACATGATACATTCAAAGTGGCCCCCGAAAGCAAGGCACTAGTGTTGACATCAGCTGGCACAAAATGAAGACAATTCAAGGCCACATTAACAAATAAGTATGTACTGTCATTCTTAGGAAAGAAAAAGAAATTGAGAAAGCCACCGATGCAGTATTCCTTTGTTGGTCTACAACCATGGAAGGAATTTGTAAAACAGCAGAGTACTGAGGAATGGCTGGTATGCTTCGATTATGTATAAGGCTTTCGAATATCTATGAACTCATTTTCTAATTTGAAGTTGACTCATATATTTTATGAGTTTTTATGCAATAAGTAACCTTAATTCTCTTATGTAGTCACTTCATGAAAAACAAAGTGAACGAGTCAGGAAGAGAAAATACCCTCACAGATTATCAAGAAAGGGTTATACTGGACTAGAGGAGGAATTGGTTAGGATCTGCTCTTGTCTCAAGTTTATGAGCTGAATGATATTTTGATTTTATAGTGTATTAACTCATAGTGCCATTTCATACACAGAAACGGGATTTGCCTGAAGGAGAGGTAATTGATCGTGCAATTATGTGGAAGAGAGCCCGTCAACCAAAAAAAGGGAAGATAGATGAAGGACTAGAATTTGTGGCAACAAAAATAGTAAGTGCAAATGTTAAGTTGAGAAATTTATGGTGTATCACCTCATCTAAATTATGTTTACATATTTGATTAGGATGAACTGTTGGAGAAGAAGAGTAAAGGTGAGCTGGAAATCTCAGGGAGTAGTGATGTTCTGTTGCAAGTGCTAGAAACTCCTGAACACTTGGGTAGGGTGAGAGGTATTGGAGGTTTCGTCAACCCATCCAGCTACTTTAATCTTCCAAAGCAGAAAATGATTCGAATTACAAGGGCAGATTTATTGGCCCATGATAGGGAGCGTGATAAGGAGTTGGAGGAGGCAAAGAAAACACTTATGGCGCAGCAAGCAAAGACTGAAGAGGTCTTAAATCAAAGGATTGCACAGCTAGAAGCACTAATAACAGGGAATGTCACTATGCACCCACCTCCGACCGGAGAGAATGTCATTTCTCCTATATCAGATAAAGGGAGTTTCCATGATAGGCCAATAAATAACACAATTGATCCTAATGTTGGTAAGGTCATAGAAGATGTGGAGGACTGCGACATTATTCCTACTCCTCGAAAGGTAACCCTATACGTGGTTTCCCATTCAAATTCCAATATTTGCGCTTCACTTTGTCTATAAATTTTTCTAGCATTTGGTACTTTATGCTTGCGTTTTTCCTTGTAGGGTGCCGAAATATGTGAGCTAGCAGTGGATAACATAAAAAATGTAGTTGCTTTCGGTACTGTATTTGAAGAGGGGGATTTGTGCAAAACAGTCCATGGAGTTCCATTGAAGGAGGGTTGTGTTCGTGTGTCGGTAGATGGTGTACTTCAACCTGATGCCCTGCTTCCTTTCCCCATCAAGGGTGAGATGCAATTTGTAAGTGAAGCAATTGGGAGTCACGTAGCTTGGCCTGAGGAACTTGTTATCCGAACAATGATTAAGGTATTTTGTCATATACATGTTGCAGTAGCTTTTAAAGTTGGTTTGGGGTTATTCATGATGTTGTTAAAAATATTTGCCAACAGAAAAAGAAGAAGAATCCGCAATTCATCAAATCACTCTTTGATCAAGTTGAGCTTCATCCGTTTGTGCTGAAGCGTTTCAAGTTATTGTATAAACATGCAACAATAATCATGAAAGATACGGGGAGCTCAATAAGCACAGTATTTTCTGATCAAGTGTTTGGCGTACCTAAAAAACTCTTTATCTTGACTGAGAATGTGACTAATATTTTAGAGATGCAGTGGATTGGCCAATGAGTTATAACAGCATACATGGGGTAAGCTTCACTTTCCCTAGTGCTATAATTCTTGCTTTTTTCATTCAACTATTCAAAGTGATCAAGTCTAGGGAGTTTGAGTGCTGGATTTGTGTTTGAACTTTTAGTCTAATGCGGATGATTTGACTTTCTTCATGTTAATAGTGAATTGTGATTTCTGTTTGGCTTTAAGTTAATTTTCTAGTTTGTTGTTGCTTCTGTGACTGATAGAAGCATTTTAATGTGACGTTTTAACTGTTATTTCCTCCTATTTGCTTAGTTATTTCCTTAAATAAATCCTTTTAGTTTAGGAAAGTTTCTATTTCCTATTTTTAGAAAGTTTCCATTTTTTAAGGAAAGTTTCTATTTTTAGTAATAGTTTCTATTTTCAGGTCCTTGGAATAAACGAGCTGAAATGAAGAAATGAAGTTTTCCTGTTTCAACTAGGAAATCCTGTTCAGAAGAGGAAACTTTGACAAAGCAAGACTCCTAAGTCAACCAAGAAGCATGATCAAAATAATGAAGGGAAATGACGTTAGGAGGCATCAAGGCTTGAAGATGACGCAAGGAGGCCCTAGATCCTTCTAGACTGTTGTCGATTTCAGCAAAATGGATAAAAGCCCATTGGAATTAGGGTTTTGTCACGTCAAAGAGATATTCTTGGAGGATTTATATGTTTTGCCGTGAAATACAAAGAGAGAATGGGTGGAGGCAATGTGAAAATCAAGAAGAAAATCAAAGATTACGTCTGGAGATATTCTAGGAGAGTTTTAAGGAAAGAACAAGTGTGGACAACAAGAAAATGCTCAAAACAAGTCTAGGTTCATCCCTACATTCCCTAAAGGAATTTTGGTCAAAAATAATGAAGAAAATCAGAAAATCCTTATGTATTTTCAGCAACAATATATTAAAAGGGATATATACTTAATTTGGAGAGTTTTGATTGGTTGGATGACACACCAGGACTTACATGGCGCTACATGATTGGTTGAAGTTATGTGGAATTATTAAATAATTCTTTGGGAAAATAGTAGAAGATTCATGAAGCTTGGAGACCAAGGCCAACGTCCCCTATATATACTCTCCATTCTTTGAAGTTGAGAACACTTCCTCCCATTCAGAAAATGCTCTCCATAACGTCAAGTCTCTCTCTTCCCCTCTCCATTCTTTAGTTGCAAGCTCCATGGTTTTCAAGCAAGGAAGAAGAAGAGAAGAAGGAGCCGTGTGACCTATCCTCCATCATCCACCTTGAAGACTTGCTTCCAAGATTCAAGAATCCAACATCAAACTCTCCACCTCCATCTCCAACTCATTGTGTAATTCATTCTCTTTCTTTGTAACCTTTTAGGTTGGAATTATTTCTAGTTAACAATTACATTAGGGCAAGGTTTAAATCCCAATTCTTATGATTGAATGAAATTTTCGATTCCTATGATTGTGATTCTAAAGTTGCTTATGTGAGTTTGTTCAATTACATTTGCTTGATTGATATCTTTTGTGTGTTTATCTTATATGGTTAGAAACATCTAGGTTTTACATATAACTGATGCTAGATTTAAGTTAATGATTCACCTAATAGTTTTGTGAACTTAAATCAAAAGTAGTAAAGGCTTTGGACAAAAGTTGAATTTAATTGAAAATGATTGCAAATAGATAAACTTATTCATACTAGGTTGTGCACTTAAGTTGATAGCCTTTCTCTATGTCTATTGCGTTGAACATGTTTTGATTAGCTAGCTTTCTAGACTTTGATTGCATGTTTGATAGGATTGATCCAGGTGCTTTCACTTAGGTTAATTAGTTAAGGAAAGTAAAATATGGGAAATCATTTGCTTTGAATGTTTCACATGATCAACTTCTTTCTCATGACTTGGAAGAACAATTGTAGGGTTTGAATCGAATTTGATACTTGGAATGAGTTTTGATCTTTGTTTCTTATGTTTCATTCTTGTACTTGTGTTTTTGTATTTTCTTTGTTTTGTTTATTTTAATTTTCGAAACCAAATTCTAAAAACCCCCTTTATTTCGTTACTTGTAAATATTTTTGTAAATATTATACTTTGTTTTATTTTAATTCTTTATTTGTTTTACAATGACAGGTGTACCCTCAATCCCCAGATTTGAACGATCCCTATTTACCATATACTAACGATGATATTTTTGTAGGGTTAAATTATATGCTTACTTTTAGCGTATCAGTGACTTCATTATGGTTACACGATATTTGGTGAATTTGCTGCTGCACTATGTAATGAACAATGTGCCCAATTGGCTAAACCCTACATGTTATGATTAGTTATGTAATCAATTCAAAGGAGTTTTGCTGCAATTTAATTAAATCTTTTGACCAGGTGCTTGCATGAACTTCTTACTGAATAAGACCAATTGGATACCTTTGCTTTTGTTGATCCAGCTGCTACATATAATTGTTAGAGACCGGACTTTGGACGGTACTTGGCTGATCGGTTAAAAGAGGGAAAATTCGATCGCATATTCTTTATGGCTTACAATCTAGGGTAATGCTACATTCTTAATGTACTTAGTATTCTGTATATTCTTTTGTTGCGTAATGTAGGCTTTCTTTTTATTGCAGGAAGCATTGGATATTAACTATCATCTGGGATGGTGAAATCTACATCTTAGATCCATTGCCAAAACCGATCCATTATCAAGTCTGGGAGAACTCGGTGATAAAGTAAGTCCTACATTATATCAATTGGGCTGTTTTTTGACATATCTGATCAAGTAGCATTTAAATTGGGTAATGACATAGTTTGGTTGTGTAGTGCGGTGAAAACCTTCAATGCTGAAATAGGTAGGGTTAACAAACTGCCTAAAGTGAAACCGCTTCCGGTGAGTGTTATATATGTATTTGACTAAGATAATATATTAGATCTAATATGTCAATGCCTTTCTAATTCAACACCTTCAATGAACTCTAAAGGCGTATGTAAACAACCGGGTAGGCATGAGTGTGGCTATTATGTTATGCGGTACATGAAGAACATTATAGTAGATGAAACACTTTCATTTGCAACCAAGGTATATGCATTATAGTTGAAAGAAAATGTTGGTTTAATTAAATAATAGCTTGTTTACCAAATGATTATGGCTTATATGTTGTTTTATACATTTATAGTAGTGGGCGGTAAAGAACCGGAAATCATATAGCCAACAAGAAATTGACGAGGTGTGCATTGAGGTGGCTGATTATATACAGACTTTGGTGTAGAACTTTGACTACCAAGATGATTTTGAGTAAGGCTAGTTTTGTTTTGAGACAAAGTCTGTTGATCAAACTAATTGTAGCTTGTTCATACATTTCTAGGCTGGCCTTTTGTAGGTTTGGGGTTTTATTTTGTAAATTATGTTGGATTATGAATCTGGAAAGAAAATTAATGGAATGCCCCAATTTTTGAATGATGTGGTTGAGTTAAGATGTTGAGAGATGTCACTTTTGTTTTCAGCAGCATCTATAATTAAGCTTTGCACATCATCCTCCTCAAAAGGAAGTGATGTATATGAATGTATCACAAAACAGTAATGTCAGGCAAATCGATGTCAATTGAGAGATTAGAAATCACTATCAAAATAAAAACCGATGTCTCTTGATTACGAATACATCGAAATGTGTATATAGAATCGATGTACCCAAAACTAGTGCACATCAGTTTGTAAAAGCCAAAACGTTATCTTTTGTAAAAGTAGAAATCACTTTCTATAGAGTAAGCTGATTTACCATTAACAAGTGCATATCGGTTTGCATAAACTGAGGGATGTCTACTCGAATCAAAAACATCATTTTATATAAAGAGGACCGATGTACATAAAACCCATAAACATCGATTTGTATAAATGAAAACGATGTTTTGTGAGGAAGTACACATCATTTTAAACAAAAAAATACCGATGAACTCTAAAGACTTAAACAACGTTCCTAGAAAAATAAGGTGGCAAAATATGCATAAAGATGATGAAGAACAAACCAGTTTGTGGAAACTGATGTATAGAAGAGTATCAGACATCATTTCTAAAATAACAATCGATGTAAATGTCCACTTAGATACTATTTAGCGAATACTTTATTAAGCATAGAATGCCAAAATATGAAGAATTAAATATAGTTAACATACATAATTATGATAATTATAACAATTATACATCGTCTTGTGTTTCAAAAGAGATGTTGGTTAGTTTTCTTGATTTAAATCTACACCAACTAAGACATCGGTCAAAATTTAGTTTTACATCAGTTCTGGACTGATGTCTATTTACAAAATTCTAGTAGTGGAGGAGGACAATCTTAACTTAATTAAAAATCAAAGAATGTTTGCTTCTGTGAGCTCATTCAATGACAATGAAAGCATAATAGGTAATTGTAAATAGTTACCAAGTGTTTAAGAATTTTTTTTCATATTATAGAGGTTGAGATAAATTTTTGCCTAATTTAACATGAAATGCAGTTAGAAACTCATCTTCATTTGGTCAAACATTGTATCAAAAGAGCAGACAAGGTAATGTATATCATATTTTGATTTTTTTTGTTTGCAAAAAAAAAAAAAATGTAAATTGTCTAATTCGAAACTACTACAAGTCTACAACTGCAGGGTGATTGTAACGTATGAAGAATTTGGAGACAATGTATTTGAATGTAATCATTGCTGTGCATATTTTTGGTTGTATGAAGCAAATAAACAGATTTCTAAAAATGCACCTAATATTTATACTGGTTGTTGTCAACAAGGACAAATAACACTTGAGCAATCAAAACCAACACCACAATTTCTACAACAATGGCTAGATCCAAAATATAGTCGAGAAACTTTTTTTTTTAGAAAACATTCAAGTTTATAATTCAATGTTCTCTTTTACTTCAATGGGTGCAAAACTTGATCATAAAATAAATGCTGGATCTGGGCCGTATGCTTTCAAAATATGTGGACAAGTACATCATTTAATGGGTTCTGTATTGCTGTCTGATGGTGAATGATGCAGCTGAAATAGTCTCACAATTTAACCCTGCAAAATGTAGTTGTCAGTATAGGATAAGCAGGGATCGTTCAGTCCGGGGATTGTAGGGTACACATACACAAAAAGGTCAATTAACAAATACATTAACAAATAAAAGAATAAAATGGGGGTTTTGAATTTTGGTTCCTAATCTACTTAAAAAAAACAAAACAAATAAACTATCTACAATGATCGATTTCCCTAACCTAGACCAATACCACTCGGAAATTACTAAGTGTAAAAACAAGAAAATCCATTTCAACATGCTACAAAAATGTGTCCATCTTAAATGCCTAGATAAGAGCTCAAATGAAAAGCCTCAGCGGATCAATCCATTTTTCTGATTCGTTCTAATGTAGGTTTGGATCGGAAAAGTCCTTACCAAGCCTAATACTACTAATTTTTGAAAACACTCAGCGTAATTCTCTTAAGTAGTAGTATTATCTAACCCTCGAATCAACTCATACGTGCAAATTAACCATTACACATAGAATTTAACACGTAATTTCCATAATCATTTAATCATTAAAGCATGATTTTTATATCTCGTTAGAACTAATTACTACTTGTTTAACTCAGCGTCTTAACAAATAACAATTACTCTTGGCAAATTAAGCAAACACACAAGAACTCTCACCGTTATTATAGCATGCAAACTTATGACCCTAACTCTGAAAATTACCTAAACACGTAAAAGGGCACAAGATTGTAACATGCATCATAAAAGAATTCTCAAAATTAACTCAATAATAAAAAAAATCTCAAAAATATTAATAAAATATTCTGAAAATTCCGTGTCTCCAATTACACAACTCGCAAATTGAAACACACAAAACCGAAACAAAAATAGAGTAGAGTCATAGTTACACTTTGAAGCTTTCCTCAGCGGCTTAGCACAAGGTGATGAACTTGTCTCTGCTATGGTGGTGGAGCGTCCTTGACTCAGCGCGAGCTTCGTAGATTGATGGATGGATGGTGGTCACGGTCTTGTAGGAGATGGAGGTTTGAGGAGTGAATTGGGCAGTCTTGGAATGGTTTTTGGCCAGGAAGTGATAGGCAATGAATTATCTTGGTTGGGAAGTGATAGGCAATGAATTATCTTAGCTGGAAAGTGATGCCAATTATGTTCTGGACGTTGCCTATTTATAGGGGAGCATTGGTTGGCTTTTGTCGATCATACCCTTCATCATTAGACGGATGGGATTGCATCATAATTCATTTAATTTCCCAACTGAAACGTCTCCTTTATGGCATTAATTCCTCTCATAATGGGGTCTTTTAACAAGCTGAAACGTATTTCTCTTATTTATTTTCCAGTTGAAATATCTTTCTCCTTTATTCCCCAACTGAAAAACGTCTTTCTCCTTTATTCTCATTTCTTCATTGCTTGATCAAATGTCTTAAATGCTTTATTTTATGATTCCATCATTGCTGTTTCCAAGAGTTCTACCAGGCAAGGTTTCCTACAACAAGCAGGAGAATATCAGAATTTTCTAGAGAAAATAAAGGGAATTAAAATGTAAAGACCACAAAAACAGTCGATAGTGAGGAATCCTGATCCAGCTAGGATTTTTCATGAATTTTACTTTTTCCGCCTATTTCACTCCAAACACTCAACAAGACTCTCAAAATGACTTAATGACTCAAAACACTAAACTAAGGGAAAAATAAGGCTAAAATGAGGCACATAATCAATAATATCGTCACACTTTTTTGCTCCTATCAGTGAATGTTCTAAATATGCACAACTATATGTTTATGATACTAAAAATGAGGTCTCAAATCGTATCAGTGCTATTGATCCTTCTCATGCTAATAAAAAAATCAAACCAAATATTGTGAAGGAACTACTCATAAAAATGTTTGATTAAATTAATGAGTTGGTTGGAACATTCTATAATATTAGACATAAATTTGAATACAATTCTTTACCTTCGTTTAACATGACTATACTTGGTTGCCAACCAACGGATAGCAAGCAATACGAACAACCAATCAGTGAAGAAATAAGGGTTTTAATTGTCAGTGACATTGGAGAATTTAATTCTTATAGAGATATCATTATTCAATCTAACGATAGATATAACGAATTTCAAAATACACCTAAATATATGTTATTCAATACCCAATACTTTTTTATGGATATAAACTTGGGTTATTAATGAGGTCAATTGGAACAAATTGTGAAGTGTTCAAGTAAATCCAGAATATGTGTCTAGCCCAAACTTTAGGTTACTTGACCTAGTTGTAATAGGATTTTGAATTAGAGATATTTTCGGAGATATTCATAGATATCCGATTAATTGTACGATTATCTTTCCTTGTACAACTCTGATTCTATGTCTTGTAATCCTCTATATAAAGAGGTCCCTATTATCAATGAAAGCACGACTCAATTCTCTCCCATATTTCAGTTTTCCTTAAACACGTTATCAGCACGATGCCCTAACCCTAAAACCTAATAGCCAAAACCCTAAATCCGAATACAAAACCTTGAAACCTTTTCTGCCTCTGACACACAACTTGAAGCCCTCTACCCCAGGAATCCAGAACCGGTAGCAGAACCACTAGAATCGGCCGGAAACCTACCGAACCGGCCACCGTAAGCTCCAAACAACCTGCTGCAAATATTCCACTGGTTCACCACCTTCCAGACCTCCAATTGCTACCAAATTTTGCCAACAGTAGCGCCTCATTCCCAGAATCCAGAAACCAGAATCCTCTTTCCCAGAACAGGACATTTATTCCCTAAACCGGCCAGAAGTACACGCTGCATCTTGAATTGGCAGAGAGAAGAAAAAGAAAAAAAAAGGGAGAAGGAAGAAGCAGGCGGCCCAGCCCAGAAGAAGAAAGAAAGAAGCCCAGAAACAGGCCCACTAACACAGCCCAAAAGCAAGCCCATCATCAGATTCTGCCACGTCAGCATATCGGTGCCACGTCAGCTCCGGCCGGCAACTTTTTCAGCCAGATTTCCTGTGACTTTTCCTGCCAGATTTTCGGCAACTTTTTCCAGCCAAATTTCTGGTGACCTATTTCGAGGTAATTTTTACTAAAAGTTCCCGTTTTTGAAGTTTTAATTCTTTTTCTCTTCTTTTTCTTCAGGGACTTGCAAACTCCCTTCTTCTCCCCCCCCCCCCCCCCCAATTCATTATCATAAGGGAGACCGAATTAAGCAGAACTATGGGGGTTCGTGCTCACTCTAAACTTGGAGCTTGTAAAGTCCTCCAAATTTAGAGTTTGTAGAGACGTTATGATCGATCACAAACACATCATTGTTTTGATCTAATCCAACCCCTCTTGGAATCAAACTTCTTAGAAGCAACTACGCTAAGAAATTCTTAATTTCTTGGAAGCAACTAAGCTCAGAAATTTTTATTGTTTTCGTAGTAGCCTTTTCGCTCTGAAACTAACCCTAATCTTTTGTTGTTTTTCAAGATGAGTAACCTGAACAAGTTGAGCTTCGCTCCACTAGAGACAACATGCGCAAGATACCACAAGTGGGTCTGTGATGTGTGCTAGCATCTTAAGGTTGATGGGATACTAAGTACGATCCAAGAGCCAAGTCAGAACGTGCTTACTCCTCAACAAGTTGCTGTTTTTGAAGTGAATAGAGCTACGAGAGAGGCCAATGAAGTTAAAGCCATAATTATCATGGCAAGGTACATGAATGACACGCTCCAGATTGAGTACCTGAATGAGGAAGACCCAAGAAAACTGCGGGTAGAACTCGAGCAGCGATTTGGCAATGTTCGTGACTCCCTGCTTCAAGACTTAGAAGTAAGATGACATAGCCTCCGCTTCTATGATTTCAAGTTTGTACTTGACTACAATTCGGAAGAACTTGATGCAGCTAAAGTAAGCGCATAATTTAATCCTATAAATATCATTAGTAGCATAAGTAAGTAGGGATCGATCTAATCCGGGGATTGAGGGTACACCTGTCAATGTAGGACAATTACACAATTAATAAAGACACAAAGTAAATTATTTACAAAAATAAAATAAAGTATATACATAATTACGAAATTAAGGGGGGATTTAGGTTTTGGTTTTCGGAAATAAACTAAGTAAAGAAAACAAAGAAAACTAAAAACATAATTACACGAATGGAATGAGAGAACAAAGATCAAAACCGAAACTATGATCAAATTCGATTAAACCCTAATATTGTTCATCTAAGTCATGAGAAAGGAGTTGATCATGTGAAATATTCGAAAGCAAATAATTTCCCATTTTTTACTTTTCAATGCTAATTAACCTAAGTGAAAGCACAAAGATTAATCTTATCAAACGTGTAATCAAGCCCTAGAAAGCTAGTCAATCATAACATGTTTAACGCATGAAACACATAGAAAGGCTATCAACTCAAGTGTGCAACTTAGTATGAAAAAGTCCACCTAATTGCAATCCTCTTTAATTAAATTCGGTTTTTGTCCAAAACCTTTACTACTTACTGATTCAAGTTACACAAAACAAAAAGTTGATTTCATGTTCTTAAATCTAGCACCATTCATATCAAAACCCTAAGTGTTTAGAACCACATAAGATTAAAATACAAAAGAATCTATAAAGAAAATTCAATTAAACAAACTCACATAAGCAACTCTCGAATTACAATAATAGAATCTGAAAATTTCATTCAATCATATAAAATTTCAGAATTGATAATTTTGTTCAAACATAAACGTCAACTAGTACATAACCAACGAATTCAAAACAAGGTTTACAAAGGAGAGGTCGAATTACACCGTGGATGGAAGATGAAGATGGATGATTAACATTATGGTCTCTTGAAACTCGAAAGCAAGCTTCAAGGATGGGGATGGATGGTGGTGCTCACGGCTTCTTCTTCTTCCTTTGGCCTTGCTTGAACCCGTGGAGATGACTAGAGGATGGAGAGAGGAAGAGAAAAGCTCACGGCTATGCTAGGTATTTTCTGAATTTTTCTAAAGTGTAAAACGTAAAAGAGAGGACCCTTCAATGTCTAGAATGAGATGTAATATTGGAACATGGCTAGGGTTCACAAAGCAATCAGAAATTTCCACATCACTTCAACCAATGGTATGATGCCGAGTAAGCCCTTCTTTGTTGTTCAACCAATCACAAAATTCCAAATTAATTTCCTAATATATGGTTGCCGAAATTCCTTGTAATATTCTGATTTTCTCTTTTATTTCGGCCAAACTTCCTTTAGGGAATGTACGAATGAACCTAGACACCTTTTAGCTTTTCTTGGTCTCCACCTTTTTCTCTTTCCTTTTATTTCTCCCTTGAATCTCTCTTGGTGTCATCTTCTTAGGTTTTCTTTGATTTTCACGTTGATTCCCCTTTTCTCTCTCCATTTACACGGCAATTTCCCAATTAAATCCTCCAAGAATATCTCCAAGACATATCCTTCCTTGTATGGCGTCAATCACCTTTATCTTGATTGATTTTGATGCCAACTTTCTCTCTTCCTCTTAGGTTTTCACGGCAACATGGCTTAGGTCTCCAAAATATCTCACATGCATCACAAACCCTAATTCCTTGGGCTTTTATCCATTTGCCGAAAATCCAAGTCATTCTTGAGAGTTCTTGGGCCTCCATGCGCCACCTTCATGCTATGTCATCATCAAATGTCTTCAAGAAGCTTCTCTCATGCCATGACACATCATTTTGCCGATTTCCTTTCTTGGTTGGCTCAAGAGTCTTGTTTTGGCAGGGTTTCCTCTTCTGAGTGGAGTTTCCTAGTTGAAACAGGAAAGCTTCTTTTCTTCATTTCAGCTCATTTATGCAGCCCTTAGTGGCTTGTCTTTACTCCCTCCAACGTTGGCTAGCTTCTCTTTCCATTTATGAGCTCATTTCAGCTCATTTATTCCAAAGTCCTGAAAATAGAAACTGTTACAAAAAATAGAAACTTTCCTAAAATGAAAAACGGAAACTTTCCTAAACTAAAATGGGAAACTTTCTAAAAATAAGAAACAGAAACTACAAAACGGAAACTTTCTACAATTAGGAACTTTCCCAATCAAAGAATGGAAACTTTCCTAAACAGGGTTTTAATAAGGAAATAACGCAAGAAATGTAGGGAAAAGCAAGTAAAACGTCGCATTAAAATGCTCATATCAGAACTTCGTATCAAGTCTTTGATGGAATTCTGTGGGCAGAAAATCACTGATACGATATTGATCGAGAAAACTCTCACTACCTTCCCCGTCTCTGCATTGATGATAGCCAAGAACTATCAGATTGATGTCAATGCCGGACGCATCACAAGATTTCATGAGCTTATTGGTGCCATGAACGTAGCTAAAAAACACGACAACATACTTGTGAAGAACTATAACTCTAGACCTGTGGGAGAAAAACCAATTCCGGAGTCTAATTATAGTCGCGCCCCTAAGGGAGGGCGCCAGGAGCATGCTTTGAAACTTAATCTTTAGTATGTTAAATTAGCATGTAAAGCTTAATCTTTAGTCCAGGAAGCTTACTTATCCTTATTGAAGAGTGACAACAAACTGTTTTACTTTCAATCTATGTATTCTATCCATTTGATAAGTGCTTTCTTCTTGAATTAAACCCACAGATGGTGAAGCTCTAGCTACTGCTCAATTAACAAATGTATGTAGTCTTAAGAGAGAAATATTGTGAGGACTAATGATGGTTTACAATTGTTCATAATAGGATCAAGAACTCTAGTGGCTTGAAGACTGGTTAAGTGGTACTCTCAGCGAGAGTTTACATAAGAGATTTCAGGTAGGGGGTCTTCAGTGGTTAGAGATTTTTTGAAAAAATCTTTATATTTTAAGCATATCAATTGCATAGTTTTAAGTGATGACCTGAGAGTGAAGGGAGCTGAATGACTACCTTGGGTTTCGATCCCCTAAACCTCCGGAGGGCTATACGGACTAGAGGATGTCTAACATCCTTTGAGGTGTGGCATCACTCCTATGAGGTGTGGCGTCAAGGGCCACTCTCACTGCTTCTTGCTACCTATTTGTTATTTTACTTGAGCAAGTAAGTGGTTGGCATTAGGACCAGTCATCGGTTTTAGAAAAATGGCTAGCCTTTCATGCATGTTTTTTACCAGAAATTCATATACTAAGTTTTAGTTTTCTGCTACTGTGCAGTATTATGGTTTTATTGGTACTAATTTTTTAGTTGTTTTCAAACCCAGCTAGCGGTACTTCCTACTGAGCATAGTACGTAAGTGATGCTCACCCGTGCTTATTTCAGGTACTGTGCACGAATTTGGAAAGGAGTAGAACTGAAGTGGTGGCTTTTTGGCATTTTGCAGCTTGTCAACTCTTGTCCTTTAAGGTCTTTATCCTGTTTGAAATCCTGATATTCTTTGGTATATATGAGCCTTTATTTTTCTTAAACTTTTGTTTCGGAAATTGAACTCAGCTGTTTATAAATATGTGTGGAAGTCTTATTTTGGTATGTATAAAACATCTAGATTAGTCTTGTCTAATGAACTACTTCCAATAGCTTATTTGGGTTATGTTTATATGAAAACCATGTTCCTGACACCCAATTTTTGAAGCAAAATTGTGTCCCTTTTTATTTTCTCAATTCTGAGTTGTTATTTAGTCATGTTGAGTTTATTCCTCCTGTCGAACTGATCATACTTGTTACTTGCCATTTACTTGGAAACTTCCTCAAAGTGTACTGTTAGAATTCTCAGATTTTAGACTTTTCTTGAAACCATTAGTTGTTAATTATTTTGATTTTGCTGAAGTTATTTTAAGCTTAATTACTATCCTTTGAATTTTGTTAGCTTTTTTCACCAAAAGTTTTGAGATATCT
>JANPXK010000306.1:0-22297 GCA_024704745.1 Rosa lucieae | reverse complement strand
GAGATGAGAGATAGGACAGAGGAATTGTATAAGGACTTGGAAACCAAGAGTCTAAGACCTTTCTTTTATAATCAGAGTACTCAATCGGACACAGAGCAAGTACTGATAGGTTAATTACCATTTTCAAAAAATTGTATTTAAAAATATAATTCCATCTTCGATCCTTAACGTAAGATGTACCAAACTTTGACAATGATGTACCAAACTAGCTACCACGTATGTTGATTTTCAACATAAGTGAAAACTGTGACAGTGATGACTCTGTTAATTATGATCAGCTGCAACCTAGCTATCTATCTTACCCAAAGTGATGACTCTATTACTTATTTCAACTTTTAATGGTATACTTGCAGAAAAAAAAACTAATTCTTTTTCAAATAAGCATGTAGATTTTGTTAAACGTATAGTGCTTCATGTAACGTTCGAAAACACTTAATCACTAATCTACAAACTAATTAAGAAAAAAGTGTTCAAGTAAAACCCTAGTTTGTGTTTGGCCCAAACTCTAGGTTACTTCTCTAGTGGTAATAGGGTTAAATTAGAATTATTTAGATTCCTATTCAATGTACGATTACTTTCCTTGTATGATTGAGATTTTATGCATTGTAATTCTCTATATAAAGAGGCCCCTATTATCAATGAGAATACAGCAGCAAATTCCTCTCAAATTCAGTTTCTCTACAACACGTTATCAGCACGAAGCCCTAACCCTGAAACAAATAGCCAAACCCTAATTCAAGAAGCTAAAAACCTTGAATCTGAATACAAAACCTTGAACCCTTTTCTGCCTCCACCTCACACATTGAAGAACTCGATCCCAGGAGTCCAGAACTGACAGGACCCGCCCCGGATTTCACCATGAAATCCGAAGTGACCCTGCGGGGCCCACCTTAGAAGAAATTTTACCAAAAATTTGGCGGAACCTCCCCTAAAATGGGCTACCCAAACCTGTAGAAAACATTTACACTTCTCAATCAATTCATCCTTATGCTCCTGGAGCCACCCTGCACCCCAAATCAACATCAGTCTCCAATTCACAAAACACACATCTCAACTCGAGTAGCATAAATCTCATAGGTAATCAGAGCAATTCTAACAGAAAGGTATAAGAGGAAAACCTAATTCAAAAGCAGATGCGGAAGCCATGCTGTTGACTATGCCTCAACTCCGTGTACGCCCGACCTCAACCAATTCGCCTGCAAACTGGGCATTTGAAACCGAATGACTCAGGGGAAAGTACATAAAATACGTTAGCGTGAGTGGACAAAAATAAACAATTTTTAAACCAAATGGATTTTATACTTTCCCACATTTATTTCCTTAAAAACTCTCGATGCATGCAACGATTTAGAAAACAAATCACGAGAAGCTCCGCTCAAGAAAAACTGGCTAGCCCCGCTAGTCACAAACAACTGAGAGGAAAGATCGAAACTCCGATACTCAACAGGATAAGACCAGCCCCGCCGGTTACATGGAAATCAGACTAGGCCCCGCTAGTCGAGAAATGATAGGATATGGGGAAGAGATATCACCATACGGGAAATGGAGCCTCCCAGGCTCTACCTACCCTCAACTGCCACTCACACATAGATTGTGCGAGGAGGAGACTAAATAACCTCGACTGCCACCCACGTGAGGAGGAGAACAAGCTACCTCTACTGCCACTCACCAACACAAAGTCAGTGAGGAGGAGACCTAATCACATAACCCGCGTATGGTGAGGAAAAATCATCGAAAACCAGTAAATCCATGTAGCTTCCCCACATTTCTCACGAGATAGAAACCATGTATTCAACGACGTGACCCCGCACGCCAAGATTACTCTCAATCTCAAAATGGATAAGTGAGAAATAGGAATAAATCGACGGCGTGACCCACACGCCCAAATATTCTCAAATCCGTAACCAAAACAGGAAATTAGTATAGGTAAATCTCATTTCCAAAAAATCTCTCAAAATCTCCAAGAAGCCAATTAAATCCAAAATCCTTAATTAGGCATTACCGATGCCAAAACCGAAAGTCAATAAACAATTGAGAATATCCAACTCCATTGAAACTCATCTTAAAAATCTTCCAGGAGCTTAACTCGGTGATTAGGGATATGCTTAATTCCGGAAATTTACCTCGGAAATAAGGAATTCATCAAATAATATTATAAATCAAAACCAACCCTTGAAACTCATTATTGAAAGCAAATCCATGATATAATTCGAAATCAATTTCCAAAAATTAATTCATTTCCTCAAAAAGTAATATGAATAATCACTAGTACGTTATTTTAAGAAAATATATGCATGCATCGTTATTTAAAACAAAAGTCCACTCACAGTACTATTCTGACGATCACGCATTCGTGTTCCGTCATCGAGCAATAGCTCGGTACGTCGTCCTGTACACAATTATATTCCGTGAATAATTCTTCAATAATTTAATACAATTCCTAAAATCAATTCCTCATAATTTCACCTCCCAATTCTCCTCGGATTTAGCCCAAATTATACCACTAATACCAATTCGTTAATTTAAAGGTTCCAAGGCAGAACCGAGAGTTATCCGACGGTCGGATTCTCGAAATTCGATAATCGAAACCCTAAACTTCAAAAATTCACAATTAATTTCAAGTTTCTCCAAAAATTACTAAACTTCACATACAAGCTCTACACAATTTATAGGATTTAATGGGCTAAAAACCGGAATTAAAACACTGCCCTACACGCCTCCACGCTCCACCAACAGTGGCAGCGCGTGGACCCCACGCGTCGGCGGAAACCATCTTCGATGGCCACCAAAATTTGGCAGCACCATCTACACAACAAACCCAACCTCTTTCTCAACTACAACAAGTTCCAATTTTACTTGAAAGAGCTCCAATTTGGCCGGTGAAAATTTTCCAGAAATTCCAAGAACCCTAGAAATTGAAATTGTTAATTCGACCTCTACACTGCAAATTGAAATGACAGACCTTAGGGGAAATGATCGATGTCAAAAACCGAACCTTCGACGCCAATTTGGTGGCCGGAGACTGCCGGAATCGGAAAATATCGGCGTTGACTCAAAACTGCTACAGTGACCGTCCTCTTCTTCTCGTTGCTGCACCTTCCACAGTTCATATTAAGCTATGAAACGAACCCAGAAATGAAGAGAAGGAAGAGAGCTTTCCAACGACATCTTATACGTCAAAATCCGTCGCCAGATGGAGGAGTTATGGCCGAAAGAAGGTGAAGAGGTCGGAGAGGAAGAGAGAATCGGGGAGAGAGAAGGGAGAGGGCTCGGTAAGTTTTCGAAAATAGAAACTTACCACAGTAACTCGGCTATTTATAGAAACTTACTATGAACAGTAACTTTAGTATTTTGGCCATAACTTTCACATATGAACTCCGATTTTTACGTACCATATATGCACGCGCTCGGTTTAGCGTCCTCTACAACTTTCATGCAGAACATTTTCTCAAATTTTGACCCGAACAAAAAGTCATATTTTAGGGCCCCTAAAAGTACTGAAACGACAGTAAAAGTGATAGTAAATGTCGTTTACCGTCCTAATGATTAGTAAATCGGTAAATTTAGGTTCGGGACGTAACAAGAACGGACAGTCCCACCCCAAGAACCGGCCGAAAACTTACCGAACCGGCCACCGGAAGCTCCATACAACTCGCAGCAAATATTCCACCTGTTCACCATCTTCCGGACCTCCAATTTCCTCCAAATTTTGGTAGCAGAAGCCCATTGATCTGAAGTTTCAGGAACCGGAAGAAAAAGTACAAAAACCGGCTTAAAAAGGCGTGAACCGGCCACCTGAGCTGCTGCATCTTGAACCGACAGAAAAGAAAGAAAAAAAAAAAGGAGAGAGCAAAAGAAGGCCAGAAGCCCAAGCCCACTGACGTAGACCCCACCGCCACGTCAGCACCCTGACCCACTGCTACGTCAGCATCCTGACCCACTAACACGTCAGCATACAGGGACCCATTGCCATGTAAGTATACAGGGACCCACTACCACGTCAGCATAGGTCAACGGTCAACAGTTAACAACTTTCCGGCGACTTTTCCTGCCATTTTTCAGGCGACTTTTTCAAACCAATTTTTCTTGTCAAATTTTCCAGCGACCTATTTCGAAGTATTTTTTATTAAACGTTCCCGTTTTTAGAGTTTTTAAATTCAATTTCTCTTCTTTTTCGGGGACTTGCAGCCTCCCTTCTTCTACCCCTATTTCTTTATCATAGGGGAGACCAAATTAAGCCGAACTGTGGGGGTTCGTGCTCACTCCCAGCTTGGAGTTTGTAGAGTTCTCCAAACTTAGAGTTTGTCGAGATAAAACGATCGACCACAAACATCATTGTTTCGATCTAATCCAACCCCTCTTGGAATCGAATTTCTTGGAAGCGACTACACTCGGAAATTCCTAATTTCTTGGAAGCAACTACGCTCAGAAATTTTATTTATTTTCGTGGTAGCCTTTTTCGCTCCGAAACTAACCCTAATTTCTTGTTCTCTTTCAGGATGAGTAGCCTGAACAAATTGGACTTTGCTCCATTGGGAACAACTGGCTCTGAATATCACAGGTGGGTTCGTGATATCCTCCAGCATCTCAAGGCCGATGGAATCTTGGATACGATTCTCGAGCCTAGCCAGGACGTGCTAACTGTTGAGCAAGCTCAGGCTTTGGAAGCAAATAGAGCAGCCTTAGAGGAAAATAAGATCATCCTAATGACTCGTCATATGGATGATTCACTCCAGTACGAGTGTATGAATGAAGAAGACCCCAGAAGGCTGTGGGTCTCACTCGAAGATAGATTTGGCAACGTTCGTGACTCCCTGCTTCCTGACCAAAAAGTGAGATGGCATAGCCTCCGCTTATGTGATTTCAAGTCAGTTCTTGACTACAACTCGGAAGCACTTTGCATTAAATCCTTAATGGAATTTTGTGGTAAAGAGATCACAAATGCGATGTTGATTGAGAAGACTCTCTCTACTTTCCCTGTCTCTGCATTGATGGTTGCTCAGAACTATCGAATCGATGTCACTGCAAGGCGAATTACAAGGTTTCATGAGCTCATTAGAGCTATGAATGTCGCTGAAAAGCATGACAACATCCTTGTGAAGAACTATAATTAGAGATCCGTGGGAATAGAGCATATTCCGGAATCCAATTATAGTCGCGCCCCAAAGAGAGGGCGCCAAGAGCTAAACCCTAATCTTAGGAATACATTTAGACGTTCTGGTCCATATAATCGCTCTACTTGGGAAGGTAATCGCCAAAATAGGCGAACACGGAACCGAAGAGGTAAACGTGGAAAGAGAGAGGGAGGCAACGCCTCTGGCCATGTTGGTGGCGCCACTAACATTAAGAGCCATCTAAATGACGCTTTCAAAGCACCTCAATAAATGGAGTTTGAGCAAAGAGATGTATGTTCTCGATGTGGAGTGTCTGATCATTGGGCACACATTTGTAGAGCTCGTGGAGAAATTGTCACCGCCTACAAAGCATATTGTGAAGCAAGAGAAGCTCACTATATGGAACAAGAAGATTAAGAAGATGATCTAGAGTGAAGGGTTAAAGACTACAAATCTGGCTGGGATCAATAGATTGTCAATTCTGTTTAAGTCTTTATTTTTCCAAGAGATGTAATAGACAATTGCCATATATTTTTGTAGTAAATGCCAATGGTTTAGCTTTTCTTCAAATTAGGCTCACTTAAAGTAAGTGTGATGTCTAGGAAGGTTATGAGATTAGTGGTACTTAAGCGAGCCTTGCTCCACCGACATCTCTCTACTCACCTGGTCACATTTATTTTTGAATTACCGAAAGAAGTTAGACGACTACCATTGTTTTTCATTAGCTATCATTTTGGATTAGATTTTGTTTAGTCAAAGAGACAAAGATGTAACTCCGTTGGCTTATGAATAAAATTTTGAGTTTTTTATGACTCCATTTTGATTATGAGCATATGATTTTTGTGGCTACGATGGCTGGGCCATTAGTATTAATTCAAGGACATGGAATAGCCCAAGTTCCACTTGCTAAATGACACCTTAATTACTATCACAGAAACTCTCTATGCCTCTAAGGAGAATCACTTCTATGAATAGCCAACGGATTCCATGCGAAAACGCATGTAGAGAACGGAAATGAGTTCTTTTGCAATAGCTCTAATGATTGCGAACAAAGGGTCATCTTAGAGAAGTTTATGTGTCTTTCTAGTGGATTCTATGTCACTATTCGAGCTATTAATCCAATAAAGTTATGAGAGAAGATCTCTTGGATTTAGACACATATTGGCTTTGTCACGACAGGATAGATCATCCTAATCATGATATGATGATCCGTCTGCTAAAAACTTCACATGGACATCATTCCTTTCGAGCGAAACGAAGCATGAATCAAAAGTTGATTTCTGGACTAAGTGTGACCGACGCTGCTGCCTAGGGCACCGCCTCCTTCCACCACCAGCCTGGGGCTGGCACAGTCCCTATCCATGACACCATGGATAGCGTCCATCATGGTGATGGCGCCCCAGGTGATGCTGTAATCACCAACTTGCTTCAAATAGCGTTTTAGACGCTCAGGCCTAACCAAAATTCTCATTGGTTGCTTCAAAAGCCTCTCGCTCGTTTTACAAAGCCCGATCCTTAGGGAAATTATGACTAAGACCGTCCTATGCAAAGAAAATGAACATACTCATTTTGTTCTTACATAGAATCCATGGGGATTCTGTGGATTGATTCAACCAACTTGCGGACGCTTAAATATTTCATGATATTGGTTGACATGCAAACACGCTGGTCACGTGTTGTGCCATTGTCCACTTATAAATGCTGCTTATGCTACACTCCTAGCACATATCATATGACAACGGGCTCACTCCCCAGATCATCCTATTCAATCAATTGGATTTGAATATGCTAGAGAGTTTACATTGAAAGACTTTCAATGGATATTGCAATGAGACTGATGTTGGACATCATATTCCTATGTACACACCCAAATGGTCTTACGGAAACGACTACGATGATAGTCCAGACATTGGTAATGCGCACCAATCACCTTATATCCGCTTGGGGTGATGCAATATCGCGTGCAGCTATGCTAATTAGTCTACGACCTACCGCCACTCAATCTACGTACCTCTGCATTACAGCTAGTGACTGGGTACAAGTATCGTACTTACGCATATTTAAGTGAGCCATTTATGTGCCAAATGCGCCGCCACAACGCTTTATGATGGGTCCTTACACGACGAATGGGCAACTATGTTGGATTTGAGACTCCAACAATCATCCCCCACTTAATACCC
The DNA here is from genome assembly GCA_024704745.1 of Rosa lucieae. Classification (NCBI taxonomy): domain Eukaryota; kingdom Viridiplantae; phylum Streptophyta; class Magnoliopsida; order Rosales; family Rosaceae; genus Rosa; species Rosa lucieae. The sequence continues at coordinate 15,003 of JANPXK010000306.1, read as the reverse complement.
TAGCAAGGCGATCTCATTACCGCTAGATTTGCGAGTTGTCACTTTGATGAGACAATCTTCCCGTCATTAGGGGGAGATAAGAACACGGATATTCAGCAGGAACGACAGGGATTGTCGTGGCCTGTCCCCACTATGTCTCATCTCAATCCCTGTTAAAGTGACGAGATCACACAAATATGCTGCAAACAAACCTGCAAGGAAGGACGTCCCTACGAGAGGATGTAGCGCCACCCTACACGGAGGTAGGCATGACGCCAACGCCAAAGAGAGTGGCACTCTGGCCTTACAGGCCATGGCCTCAGCTAGTATGCGTGGGTGGCCCGTGAGTTCGAAGGATACTTTGGCACATTCCAATCCTTTGATCATCAAGACTCAAAATCTGTCTCATGAGAATCTTCCGGATTATGATTATCGTTGGGGGCCGCCTCAATGTCAGAACATATTCCTGAGAATATAGAGATCTATAAAAATTACACTAGTGTATATGAGACGTGGGATAGAAACTCCATCATAATTGATGATGTAGTAGCGCATTTCGTTGCGCATGAGTTTGTTGAGTCAGATGATATCAAACCACGGTCCGTTGATGAATGAATGCCAACGTAGAGAGATTTGGCCTAAATGGAAAGATGCGATCCAGGTTAAGATGGATTCTCTAACGAAGAGGAAGGTTTTCGAGCTAGTGATGCCAACACCTCCTAACATAAAACCTGTTGACTAATGGGTCTTCATTAGAAAGCATAGTGAGAAAAAGAGATGGTAATCTCGCCTTATGGCGCAAGGCTTCTCATAAAACTCTCTGAAATCGACTACGATGAGACAAATTCTCTCGTATTGGATGTCATTGCACTCCACTACCCTATCAGTTTGGTAGTTTCTGAATAACTGAACATGCAGCTTACAAATGTGGTCACTACGTATCTCTATAGGGATCTAGATACGGAATATACATGAAGGTTCATGGTGAACTTCATTTACCCAAGTCAAGTGGCTCTAGACCATGGAGCGCGTTTACAAAGAGATTGAAACGCTCGCTAAAATGACTACTTGATTGGGAGGGGATATGCCCATCCGTTTCCATAACAAGTTTCGGATTCCATCGCTGTTCATGTTGGACATGATCTTCATTAGCAACCCTTAAAGAGTTAAGAGAAACCGCTGAACACTTAAAATCCGATTTTGAGATTAAGGATTATGGGAGAACACGATTATGTCTCAGTTTGGAACTTGAGCATCGTGTCGATAGATGCTTAGGCATTTTGACAAAGTCAAACCTTCAAGCACCCCCATGATCGTCCGTAGTCTTGATCCTGAAAATGATCCTCTTCGTCTAAAGGATGATGACGAAGATGTGCTAGAGGCAGAAGTGCCTTACTTGAGTACAATAGGCGCATTATTGTATTTAGCTCAATGCGCAAGACCGGACATCTCATTTGCAGTGAACTTGTTAGCTAAGGTATAGCTTTGCGCCAACGCGGCGCCATTTTGATCTGTGTAAAAGATATCTTTCAGTACTTGAGATGTACGATTGATATGGGCTTGTTCTATCCCTACAGAGAGATGATGGATTTGGATCCATCACACACTAGAAACGCTGCCAACGCTGGCCTGTGTTCTCTATCCCCATCCCAAAATGATATAAGTGTTTTGGAAGGTTTTGCTGATGATGGGTACCTCTCGGACCCACACAAAGGTCGCTCCCAAACTGGTTAAGTGTTCACCATGGGAAAAGACCGTGATATCTTGGAGGTCTACAGAACAGACCGTCGCTATATCTTCGAACCATACAGAGATTATTGCCCTTCACGAAGTGGTTCTTGAATGTTTATGGATTGGATCCATAATCACGCATGTTCGAACAATTGTGGTTTGAAGTCTACCACAAGATGAGCGTATGAGCATTTAGGATAATACTGTTCGTTTTGAACAAATGAAGCTAGGCTACATCAAAAGCGACAACACCAAGCATAATCAGCAACAATAGACTTTCCTCAAATACCAAAGTGAACTAGGTTCGATATGAGGATAATGTGGCAGACTTGTTTACTAAGTCATTGCCCAAATCCACGTTCGAGAAACAGGTGGCAAGAATTGTCTTGCGGAAATTATCTGAACTCCCATGATCGTAGTCATCAGGGAGGGACGCAGACATCAAGGGGAGATGTCTACATGTTCACCTCGAAACGTGAAGGGTGTGTTGTGCTCTTTTTCCCCTTCGACCGAGGTTATTTTTTTCCTACTGTGTTTTTATTACTCGGCAAGGTTTTTAACGAGGCAACGAGAGAAGCACCGCGTTTGGGCAACACAAGGGGGAGTGTTCAAGTAAAACCCTAGTTTGTGGTTTGGCCCAAACTCTATGTTACTTGCTCTATTGGTAATAGGGTTAAATTAGAAGGATTTAGATTCCTATTCAATGTACGATTACTTTCCTTGTATAATTGAGATTCTATGCATTGTAATCCTCTATATAAAGAGGCCCCTATTATCAATGAGAATACACAGCAATTTCCTCTCAATTTCTGATTCCCTACAACAGTAATTAATTAAATACAAATACTACTTAATTTCTCATTGGATAATATTAATCTTTATCTTCTCAACCCAATTGAATTTATTACTATTTTTTTTGTCTTTTTGTTGCTTCCTCATTGTTAACATCGTTAATTCGTTATTCAATTCACAAAACCATTACCTTTAACTTCATCAAAATCTTTGCAATATTTTTTGTGAACACTGAAAGTAAAAATTTAAAACACGAAGAAAAAAAAATCAATCTCTTCTTCATTGATTATAGTTGCAAATTTACTAATCTTTTTACATAGATTGAAATAGAGAACATTGAAATTCCTGATAAAAAAAAAACATTGAAATTGAAAGAAAAAATTTTAAAAATGGGAGTAAATCCGATTATGATTTTATTAGGAAACTTTAATAAATTTTAATTTTTTTATGAGTATAAATTAAATGAGAGATTTTCATTAAAAATATTTATTTTCTAAAGGATATTCTTGGAAAGAGAAATGAGTTAAATAAGTAAATTTAATAATTGAAATTAAAATGTAGGGTGTAATGAGCAAGTAGGGTGAACAAAGAAAATGGTAGGGTGGCAATAACCGCACCCTTAACAAAAACAACACAATATCACAAGGAAGAAAAATTGCCACCAAGTTATCCTAGCAGTACTATCCTCTCTCAAAATGTGGGTGCTTCCATTTTTTGTAATCTTCATGGTGTTTTTGACCAACAATATGGTATCCTGATGACATGTGTCCATTCTTTGAGTCCAGGGTTTTGTACTTTTGTTTATGTCTCTACTCTAAGTTCATATGGATGTAGTAGGTGTCAAATTAGAAAAAACTTAGTCAGTATCATGTCTTTACAGAATATAAGTTGGGAACTAATTTACTAATGGAAGAAAGGTCATTTACTACTACATTAATTGTTGATTTGGTTTCTAATTATAAAGAGTGCCTCGCAAAATATTCATGTTAATTCAGTCCTGAAGTCCTCTCAAATTCTCATAAGAAAAGTATGTAATTGGGATGAGCAAACAATCTGAAACTTGATAATTCAGTAGTCAAGAGTCAGCAGTTGGACATGAGATCCTTAAGCGCCATTTCTATCTAAAAAGCCAATCTAATTACCGAGAAATAAATCTGCAGCTAGGAATCACAATCTAATTAATTGATTACAAAAATATCCATTTAATTCTATTTCTTTCTTTGATTACAAAAACATCCACTTAATTCTGTTTCTTTGTTCTTTCCCATATGCAATTCGACGTATTTTGTAAAGAAAAGTGTGTGTGTGTGTGTGAGAGAGAGAGAGAGAGAGAGAGAGAGGAGAGAGAACCCTTAAAGGGTTATATGTTTTCTTCTAATAGTTTTGTATCCATTATATGTAAAAAAAGTGTAAACAGAAATCGAAAACAAACTCAATAATTAAACATGAATATAACGTTAAAACCCGCATATAAGCGCCTAGATAATGGCTCCGTATATAATCTAGCTTGGAGCTAATTTTCTTCTTTAGCTTTAAGCCTTTAATTCATGCATCCCTTCCTAATTAAGCTACCTCTTAAGTTCTGATCTTTTCATTTTTTTTTTACCCATTTCTTAGGTGAATTCTCCCAACTGACTTTCTTTCATTTTCAACATATCTAACTCTGTCTAGCTCACATCATGTCATACATCATCATCATCTTAATGCATGTGATGAGATGTACATTGACATGAGGTCACTACAGCTTACAGATGTTACACACAAGCTGACGACTAAAGTCTAAATGTTACATCAAACCACCAACTCGATCATCCAACAATCCCAACACCAAGTGCTGCTACTAAAGATTTCAACACTGCTGTGTACTTATATATGTTTCACAATTCCAGTTTCGCAACCTAGAAGATGGTGATGGAGAGTGTTACCCTTCGCCTAAAACCAATCAATCTGTAAACGGATCTATCAAAAGACTCAGTGAACAATGTATGAAACAAATCGTAAGGACCATCATCATGACCAGTAGCTGGAAAACCCAATGGATATAGAGGCAGAAATTGAAACAGAAAGGCAATCTATTGATTAAGATTTAAGACCAAATTACATTAAAAAAAAGTTGGTACAACAATAAAACCGTAAACAACCACTCATGTTGGTCTTACTCGTCTTCTTCCTCCTCATCCAATGGAAAGAACTTAAGTGGCATAGGCTCTTTACAACGGAAAATACAAAGTCGGCTTAACCCAAATCGGTCGTGGATAACTCATCTGCAGGATCTTCTTAACGCGGTTAGTGTAAGTTTTTGGGAAGCTTTGATCTTCAACGTTATAAACACCAAAATCATATTCGCCACCACCGCCCACATAATCACTATCATGGTTGAAGTATATGCAATTTGACTGAAATCCGGAAACTTTTGAAGCCAACACGCATATTGAAGAGTTATCTCCGACAAAGAGAGCAACTCCACCCAAGGTGTTCTTCTCAGTCCATTCACCCGTTTGAAAATTCAACTCAAAAACTCTAAATTTCTTTGTCACTCGTTTGTCTTCGCTATACTCCATGTACCTTTGGACCATCAACAATTTATTGTCTTCTCCTTCAAAGATATATCTCTTGGTAGCATGAGAATCTGGAAAAGCGCCGCGTCCAACCAACTTTACATCTGAGTATGTCCGAGTAGTAACATCAAAAGATGAAACTTCTCTCCAAAGATTCACAGCATAAACTTTATTTCCAACGTTGACAACTTCTTCAATCATCTGGCAGCCTACAAGGGCATTATCAACACTTACATCCACATAAGTCCATGTCGTATCTTTAACCAATCTAATGAAAGCCAACGTTTTTTTTTCCAAATGTATGACTGTAACAATGCAGTCGTTCGCATTTGATATTGGGTCTGCTGAAATTGTGGCCTTGGAGACATAACGCTCACAATGTGCATACCATTCTTCCCAACCCGGAGGAGTTAGTGGAGGCAGGCGAATGAGCGAATTTTCTTTCTTTTTCCTCCCTTTAATCCTGAAGAAAGGATTTACTAAAGTTACACCAAAATTTTTATCCTCAGTATTCCTATGCACAAATACTAGCCATCCTTTTGAAGATCCAACAAGTGGCTTCCATGGCACTTTTGCTTCAAACTTAAGGACCTTCTTATTAATGACATCGTAGAAATTCCAATAGTGTTTTCTCCCTGAATAAAACAACAGCATTGGACCTGTCATCCTATCATGTTTGCTTTTATTATCCTTTGCTACAGAATACCATGATTTACAAACCAAGCTGAAACCCAAATAGTCTAATGGTTTCAATAGTTTTTCTGCAACTGAATCCAAAAGATGCTTTGGCAAATTTTTCCAATCTGATAAAGACGAAAGAATTTGATTAGAATGATAGACCAAAGAAGAACCTCGAGCTTTTTGACAACCGTTGGTAATGATCATTGGCCCACACCCACGAGCTTATCAAGGCTCAAGAAAAATGAAAAAGAGAGAGACTAAAACAAACTTAATTTTATGGAAGACGTTAATTGATATATTAATATATGCAGCACGTAACTACCTTCATCCAGAATCATTTAGTTAATTGGTATCTACCGCCAAAAATTCTGATAGCATGAAGAGAAAACATACCCCGCTCCATAAAGACTCTCCAGCCAAGTAGAATATAAGGTTGACGTTGCAACAAGACGCAGATCGAAGAAGAAGAGGTAGAAGAAGGTGAAGACTTCGAGCAGTATAATTATAGTTTCTGCCTTGGACCACAACTAGTTAGCTTAGCTCCTCTCAGCATGCACAGATCTGCGTTTCCTTGGTTTTCTGGTTTGTCTGGAGATCTGAGCTCAATTTCTTCAGTTAGATTCTAAAGTTGGCAAGCTGGATCTACCTTTGGCTCTTTATTTTTCTGGGATTAATAGTTAGCTAGAAAAGGTTTCTGTAAGAAGGTTGAAGGTAAAATTCTGATGAAGGTCGGATAGGTAGGTATGTAGGTAGGTGTTCTCCCTCTCTCTCTCTCTCTCTCTCTCTCGTCTACTAACTAGTTGGGAGGTGTTTAAATTCTTTGACCAACAAAGAGACTATTGTCCTCGATCAAGGAAAAAATTGTACTTTTCTTTTCGACTATAGTTTATTTGGTTCGGATTTATTTCCACTGAGCTTTGCTTTCGGATTCTTGTAGACTGAAGTTGCAATCTCCACCCTTATTTATACGGAATTCTTGTGTCCAATCAGAATTAGGTAACTTAACCTATTTGCGTTAGAAAAATCACTTGGGAATTCATACACAACTATTGTATCCAACAAGAACTAGGTAAACTGACCTGTTCAAGTTAGGAAACCGGATGCTCCACCACTTTTTTTTTTCTCTGTTTTTTTTTTTTTTTTTTTTTTTTTTTGAACTTGGGATATCGATTCTGTTAAACAAAGACTTGATGCATTAAACGTTAGCTTTTATTTTTTTCATCTAATTATTATGATGGAATGATCTTCTTATACTTTGGAAGCGACGTATTTTAAGGTTTAGGGTTAATTAATTTAAAGGTTCCTTTAGGTTATTTAGTTAATTAATGATTTGGTTATTAGTATATACATTTGGTTATAAAGCCAGAGAGAGAAAGACCAGTAGTGATCTAGAGCAAAAGAGGATTAGGAAAAGAGTTGCACATCATCTTTCTCATGAACCCCAAAATCCCCAATGTACTTGATCACAATGTACCCATCAGTTTATTGCTCGAACCATGGTACGTACGCACCTGCGAAACTATAAGGGTTTTTGTCTATTTACACCATTTTTAGAGATTTTTTTCTCACTTACCCCACTAAGTTTTTTTAATTCCCTCTTACCCAAAACACTTTAAGGAGGTATTCCCTAATACCCCATTAAGATATATATTTTTTTTAATACCATTTTACCCTCACCTTTGTTACTGAGAGAGAGAGAGAGAGAGAGAGAAACCATAGGGGACTTCGCCGGAGCCCGGTCACCGGCCGCCGGATTTCAGTCACCGGCCGCCGGAATCCGGCCAACTTTTGCCGGAATCCGGTCACCGACCTCCGTCCACCTGAATTTGCTGAAAATCTCACCGGAAAGGTTTTTTTTTGCCCCCAATAGACTTTATTGCCCCTATTGCCCTCAATAGACGCCTATTGCCCCGATAGTCTATTGCCCTATAGACGTCTATTGCCCCTAATAGACGTCTATTGCCCTCCAATAGACGACTATCAGCCATGTATTGCCCGCCAATAGACGTTTCGATTCCCAAAATGGGAACTAATTTTCCTATAATTACACAAATAAAACTTTGATTAAAGAAAAAAAGAGGAAATTACGTCAATTCAAAATGTCTATTGCCCCCCAATAGACCTGTATTTCCCTTGGCATAACACCATTTTGTAGCTTGTTACTCCAATAATTTACATTTTATATCATCAAAATTTCTCATTAAAAGGCCAAAAAGAAGATAGAGAAAAAAAGAAAAGAAAAAAGAAGGACCGGCTTGATTGAGCTGTTTAGAGGTACTTGTCGCCGGGGAAAGTGATGAAATTGATTTGGGCACCCTTCTCCCTTCTGTGAAGCTGTGAAGCCGTGAAGCCATGCTTGATCTCACCGGAAAACCGCCTCAGGTGGGCTCGGTGGTGAACTTTCGTTGGGGAGGGAGAGATTGATGTCACCATCGACCCGGTCAGAGCTCCACCACCACCCCCGCCACATCTTCGCTTATTCTCAGCAGATCAACTGGAGATACTACTCCTCCAAAACGGAGACAGAAATCCAATTCGTCGCCGATGAAGCTGAGTTAACCAAAAACAATCTCCAGTGTTCGTCGACCTCAACCACCGAGAACGACGAGTTTGCGCTACGACGGGCCGGGTTGGGCGAGTTCCAATCTGATTTATCCTCCAACTCCGGAGCTTCGACGGTACAGAGAGAGAGAGAGAGAGAGAGAGAGAGAGAGAGAGAGAGAGAGAGAGAGAGAAACCGGAGGGCAAGGACCCTGGGGAGGCAGAAGCCTTCGTCGCCGATGAGGTCGTTATGGACCGCCGAGGAGGTCGATCTCAATCATCACTCACATCCTCGCCTCCGATGACATCGTTCTGGAGAATCTCACCGACGTTGAAAAACCGAAGGTATTTTTTGCCAACGTGCTGGAGAGAGAACCAGCGAGTTGGACAGAGAGTCAGAGAGAGAGGACAATAGCTGTAGTTGTAATTCTTTAATTGAGTTGAGGGAAAATTGGTTATTTTACGTTAGACTGGGTAAGTGGGAACAAAAATCTGTTGCTGGGGTACGTAAGTGAGATAATATTTACTCATTTTGGGGCTTTGGGTCAAGGACCCAAACTATAACCTACTATATATGTTAATTAGCTTAATGGTTCATCATAGATGATGACAAGATAAATCACTTTGATTTTATGAAATGGTACGTTATCTTTGTTTAAAAAAAAATTACCACTTTAAATAGAGAAAAATCAAGTACCGTCCCCAAACTATTTTGCTAAGGCCAATTTGATTGCCGAACTCTCAAAAGTATCAACGTGATACCCAAAGACCTATATTGGCATCAACGTCATACTTCCGTAAAAAATTTCTAACAGCTCCTTCTGTTTGCTGAAGTGGCAAACAAGTCAAAAAAAAAAAGCAGAGAGAGAGAAAAGACCAAAATGACCCTGATGTAAAATCTCATCACCAATTTTTTTATTTTTAAAATTCTCTTTCTGGGGTCCTCTTCTTCGAGCTCGGTGGTTGGATGCTGAGAAATTAAAGAGGATAGGTTGGGTTGGCGGGCAGCCGCAGAGGGTGACAGGAGAAGCGGAGTTCGGCAGGGATCAGGAGTTGGGGTTGGCGACAAGGTTGAGGCGGGAGAGGAGGGACTTGAGGGAGGGTTCACGGTCGATGAAGGCGGTTGACTCGATGAAAGAACGAGCATTAGTCTCTTTTCTCTGGGATTGGTGTAAATGCAAGAGGAGCCAAGGAAGAGGAGCTTGTTAACTCCGAATCGGTGTGTCGATGGCGTTGGTCTAGATTTGGAGGTTAAGGGCGATGAAGTCAGCTGGGTAGTTGTTGTTGACGTGGATGCCGCCGACTTTAGCGACGGCGAGGATTAAGAATTGGGGTTTTTTGGCAGCGAAAAAGGACTCAACTTCGTTTTAGCGCGTGAGGTCGAGGTCCGTGGCTGGCGTGGGGGGAGGACAAGAAACCTAACGACTGGAGCTTGCGAACGATGGAGGAGTCGACTAGTTTGTTTGCACTCTGATCACCGGAAATGGGTCAAGTTGCAAGATGCATCACTACCTTCGTGGCAATGGTTTTCTGAAATATGTTGATGGGTATCATCGAGAGAGAGAGAGAGAGAGATGCAGATGGAGCTCTGTGCTTCATTTTTTTTTTAAAAATTAGTTAGTAGTTAAAGACTATTCTGCCCCTGATAAAAATTTCACATGGAGCCCACGTGCTTGTCATGTCGGCAAACAGACAGGGCCGTTAGAAATTTTTGACGGAAGTATCACGTTGATACCAATATAGGTATTTGGGTATCACATTGATACTTTTGAGAGTTCGGATATCAAATTAGCATTGACAGAATAATTTGAGGACGGTACCTGAATTTTTTTCCTTAAAATATTATGTTACATCTTCCTTCTCTAACCTAAGATGTACCAAAATAGCTAACATTTACTATATACTAATTCTCAATGCACTGTTCATCGGCTTATGAACAGTTCAAGCTCCAGCCGAGCCGTCCATGGATGAAAAGCCGATTTTGCCCCTGCGTGCTGTTTCTTGGCTTCGACACTTGGAGTGTTGCTCCGTGCGTGTTGTTTCTTCCTCCGACACCTGGGGTCAGTGCTATCGTGTCTTTGCCTACTTCACTCCACAGAGAGAGAGGTAGATAGTGAAGGAAGTGGTGCTGAGGTAAACTATTAAATCCGGTCCGGCGCCAACAATACTTCTAATTCTGAGGTAAACTATTTCAATTTCTTGGTAATTGATTGTTGGGTTCTTCATAATTGAATCTTTAGTTTTGGTTTGTGCATATGGCTTTCGTTTTGTGGGTGATTGAGTATTTTTCTTAAAAACTGCAGTTGTGCTTTTTTGCTGGACTTGCACAGGGAGAGAACAAGGTGTGGACTGCTCTTCTCCATCAAATTGTGACGGAAAATTCTATTTCCAGACTCAGTTTTGTATGAGATAAATTATGGGTTGTGTTGATTATCTTTTGCATGTGTCCCCCTTCATCTTTTGTGTTTTGATTTCAATTATAGGGTTTTCTTGATAGTTTTGATGTTTTTTAAGCTGAAATTGTCACTTTCTTAACTATTGTAGAAAATTGTACTTCATGTAAAACATTTCTATGTTTGATTCAGTTTCAAGGTTGGAGCTGATTTTCACATTTGCGGCTTTATAATCCTTAAATCCATAAGAGTTTTAAGGCTTGACATAGTCTGAAAGCCATGTGAGAATGTGTTTCAGTGTGTCTCTAACAATATGAGTATATTCCAATTCCAAGTCCTTCAAACCTGTTTAGTCTTTCCTTTCATGATATCCGTTTTTCACATTTTTTTTTTTGTGATTTTAGTCTGAGCTGTATTAGTGCCATCTAAGCTTATTTATTTAGCTGGCAATTTGAATAGTTCTATGTTTTTAGTAAAATTTTGGGTTCTGTCAAACAAAGAAATGTGTTATAAGCTTAACTTTGTTTTCAAGAATTGACCCTATAATCTGAAGAAAGCTGTGATTGATTTGTGGCTGTGTTTTGCAGGAGGTTACACATTTGAGAGGGAGATTTGAATAAGCAGATGAAGAACTCAGTGGTGGTCTTGAACGACCCATAGCTTTAGGCTTCGATGGCTGCTTGAAGGATGCAGATTGGGAAGTTGGCTGTGCTCCTTGCGCATTGTGCAGATGCCCCTATCGCGCAAGGTATGCTTAAAGTTGTTTGTATGAGTGCAGATCGGGTGTTTCTGGAAAATATTGATTGAGTTTTGTGTGAGTTGCAGCAAGTCTTATGTGTTTCTTCTATAGATGTCTGTATAAATTTGAGCTTTTGATCAATCAGTGATTGGATTTCTCTGTTTGGTTGTGATTTGAAAGAAGTTTTCCATTTTACTAATAGATATTGTTCACTAATGCAGATTCTGTTTTTTTTTCCCCTTCATTCTTGGTTTTGTAAATTCATTCGTTGTTCTTTTTTATCTTGAACAGTTGCTGGGTTTGTTGGTTTAACATCTATTTTTGAATTCTTTCTCTAGTGGGAATGCAATGACTGAAGCAGAATTTGGTGCAATTAAAAAAAAAATCAATGATTATTAAACCAATGAGTTGGGTGACCAGAAAGAAAAGACTCTTATCAATGATTATACTGTTCATATCTGACTGTTCACTACTTTGCTTTTAAGGTTCTGAATGTCTGCCTACCTATCTTCAAAACAAACTCTGTTTTTTATGTTGCTGATCATCTTTTACTGATGTTGGTATATAGAGTTTGGTAGTCTCATTCAATTTTTGAGATATCATTTTGTGTTTTTTTTTCTCCTCCTTTTGTTTTTTACTGTATAAATTTGTATTCAAGTTAATTTTGGTTGTTTCATTAATTTCATAATCTCATTGTTATTTTGTTTCTGGCTTGCAGATTTTATGCAAAAAAGTCTGCATGTGATTTTGTTGCCGCTGTTCTTTGTTGTGTTATTCAGTGCTATCTTGATCTACTATTTTCATTCAGGTAGAAAGTCTACAGTTTATTAGATAATTGTTCCACTAAATTGATTTGCATAAATGTGGTGATAATGGATTGTCTGACTGCTGCTATTGCCTTATGTAGATTCTGTGCCATTCCACACTTCATTTTGGTTTCTGTCCCCCTTTTCTCAAGCATTCGATTCAATTCCATATTTCCTCTCATGCTCTTCTCTATTTGGGATCCATATGCACAGAGAGAGAGAGAGGGAGGGGAGGGAGGGAGGCCTTCAAAAAATTTCAGGTTGTACATACTGAATATTACATGAATACGGATAAGGTTTATCCAAAACCTAAACTCTTGGCTAACATTAATGTCTTATTTAAATGTATCGTCAATTGGAGGAAGTAGAATTTGCTCTTAGGTGCATTAACATATTTTCTTTGGAAATATGCAACTAATCATTACAATCCTTACCCACAATATTCAGACCATACAGGATGTAGAAACATAATCCACAAAGCTGTGATATACAAATAATCAAATAGGATGTAGATTGATGGAGATGCCGGCTTAATGTAGGTTGAAGGGTGCTTAGATATGGTACGAGGTTAGCCAAGGATTAAAACCGAAAGTTGTCTTCCTTTGTCCATCGAGGTCTGCATGTTACCAATTTGTTCTTATTTTGCCTCTCTTTTTGCAAAAACGAAATGCTGAGCTTTTATAGTTGATCTCACAGATTCTAATGGGTGTGGTTTTATTGAGATAACAGGCCTGCTGCTTGCTTTTCTGAGGTACTTTCTTCTTCCTCAATATTTACTAATTCCACATTTCAATTCTATTTTTATGCTCATGACTTCTTCTGTTTCTTTTATCTACTCAATTTGAACATTGAAGTAACAACTGCTATATAATATATATATATATATATATATATGGATTTTGTATGAGGTGTGAGTTGTCTGCCTAAGATTAATCTGTATGGTGTATCATTTGTACTTTTGCATTGAATCCAACCAATGAATGGAATGCCTTCAATTTTATAGGGAAAGAAACTGCTTTTGTTTCATTCTATTTTTATCTAATTATTGACCGTGAATGCTCTTTTCTCCTTTCAAAATCTACAATTTTGTTATTCAATTCAGATTCTGGGGCTTTATGTCAAAATGAGGTTGTTATTACTGTTTGAGTTGATAGGTTTGTGAGGCCAAGTTTACAACAATCATACAACTATTAAGATCACTCTGAAAAGTTCAGTTTTTTTGTGTTCTGGGTTTTATTCAAATGGTCAATTCTGGGGCTTTATGTAAAATGTAGTTGTTGAAAGTAATTTGTATGTGATAAGAAACTTATTGTCAGTCTGTGACATAATCGGTGTGTGAGGTCAGGTTTACTACAATTATACAACTACTTTGTCAAGTTATTTTGCTATCTACTTTTTGGTTATTTCTGTTTTCTTTTTTATTGGCACTATGTGGGATTTCAAGAAATGGACTTCATTTTTTAAGCTTCTCATTACCCGCAGGGAATCTGTATATAAAATAAGTTGTATGTAGGGTTAATGGCTTATGAGGTATACTACAGAACAGTATACTACAGAACAATATGGGGATGTCATCCACTAGAAACTCAGTTTCTGGATTTAGAACTTTTTGAACTTGCCAAGATGAGTGTAGACCTTTAATCAAGTGAAGTCAATATAGAAAAGTTTGTATTCTGTCTCATTTTCAATCTAAAAATCTTTCAGTTTTGCCGATATTAGTATTAATATAATTTCTCACTTTCACAATGACAGGGAAGGCAGCATTGAACCAGCACATCATCCATGGAGTACTTCAACAAGGAGAAAACCGACTAAAATATGATGACACACTTTGTGTAGACAGAACTGGAGGGAGCAACTTTTTGGACAACCTCCATAACTGCCCATCATTAGGCTAACAACTTTTCAGCATACACCTATTTTTGGCAAGCAGATCAAGCAGTGATTGTAACTAAGCTAGCTTGCAACTAAAACAACCTATTTTTTTGCAAGCTAATCTAGCAGCAACTGTAACAATGTTAACTTAAACTATGAAAACCTATTTTTTGAACACTACCACAACATCTATATTAGTGGTAATGTTATTAGGACACAATCAACATCTTCTCACTACAAGAAAAGTAGTCTACCACAAATCACAATAACGACATGCTCTAAATGCCTCGTTGTTACTTACAGTCTTCCACACGGGCAAAAAATGTGCGTTGTAGAAAATCATTTATCACCATATGCGTTATTTATATGTTTTTAATTGGTTATCAATAACCTACCTTGCGTGTTGTTATCTGTAAGTTGTCAATTAAGATATTAACAAGCAGGATGCACGTCGTTGAAAATTTTTCAGAATCACAACGAGTGGGAGGCGGAGGATCGCTGTAAAAACTATGAGATTTAAAAAAAAAAAAAAAAACAAAAACAAAAAAAGCAGCGGCAATTGGCGGGAGTGCCGCCGCTCTAATCTATTTTCCAATTGTGGCGGACCTTGAGAAAAAATAAAAAAGGAAAATCTCTCAACTCTCAACTGTAGCTCTCTGCATCTTAGACTAGTGAAGATTTGAACTCCGAAGCTCTCAACTCTCAAAAAGAAAAATGGAAGCCCTCACCAGCCTAAGCCCTAAACCGCCTGAAACGATGAGCAGCGCCGGCATCGGATCCCCCGCCAAAATGTCGCCGCCGTCGAGTGCGCCTCGGCTGTGCTCCTCCAATCTCTCGCGTGCCTCCCACCGCACTACGGACCTCGGGTTCTAGCTCCGACCATCCGTGCCAACCACCGCCTCGACGAG
>JANPXK010000305.1:0-28257 GCA_024704745.1 Rosa lucieae | reverse complement strand
GTTTTATTGTCAAAGTGATTTACGTTGTTTAAACATCGTCGGTATAAATAACTCAACATTTATGAGATGATCTCAACTCTTAATATTCATAATTAATATTTTTATTAATAACCTAATAGTGTATTTAATATAATCTAACCATGTATTTATATCGGTGTAGCTGCACGTCGGTGCACAAATCCTCCCCATTTACTGTAATTATATTTTCTTTACAGCCAACCATAACGACCATTTGATTCCACATATCTACCCAACACACGTCCTAGAAATATTGTTAATTAACATTTGTTTAATTTAAGACATTTCATTTTCTTTATTTTTTTCAATAAAGTAGCAAACATCCCCTTTTTTTTTTCATGTTCAGAAATAAAGAACAGTCCTTCTAAATTTCGGGGTTCACCAAACCCTACCATGAACACCAAAAAAATTGAAAACATACTTTTGTTAATTTCTAATGACTCACAGAAGGTTTTTTAAAATATTTCTTTTTATTAATTTAGAAGTCACCAAGGGAAATAAAATTAGGGTGCGGCTATTGCCCCCTACTAACTACTTGTTCACCCTACAATTTTCTGATTTATTGAAATACTAAAATACCCTAATAAAAATTACAATAAAAGACAATCTCTTATTAAAAATTATATCGGTTTTGCTGATTACATCCTACAAAACACGTCCTTAATATTTTCAATCATCGGTTAAACTACTCTCTTTCTTTTTACACACCAGTTCGATGGACTTGTTGGTTTCTTCTTCGTTTTAATTTGAGTTTGCGTTATAGAAGATATAGAAGATATAGTGAGAACCTAGTTTATTCAATTTTGTTTTTGTGTTTCCTGCTTTGTCTACTCAGAGAGACTTCCAGGATATTTTTGATAGATGAGGAAGGAATGCGCCCACAACTTTGATTGCTTTTTATATGCAACTTCTATTTTTTTTTCTGTTTTTTTTGCTACTGCCTTTGCATCACTTCAAGAAATGCCACCAACTGTTTGAAGAAATGCCTGTGTGACGTCCTTGATTTTCATTTGTTCTTGATAAGAAAGAACCTTCATGATTCATTAGGCAACTGTGTCCATATTTAGTCCTATTTTATCAACTGAGCTAGCATTGCAAACTTACGTTGGAAAATGGTGAAGGCAAATAGAAAAAGAATTCGAGTTAAATCCTATATTGAAAAAGGAAAATATATTTTGCGTGCTGCAAATGGGTGAATAAAGTAAACTTAATTTAAAAAATATATGTACGGGAGAAAAGAAAGTAGAAATATTTTAGGTACTGCAAATGGGTGAACAAAGTAAACTAGAAATTAAAAAAAATAAATGTAGGGTGAGAAGAGAAAGTAGGGTGAACAAAGTAGTTTGCTACCGGGTGACAATAGCCGCACTATTTATAAATACATTTAGATTATTTAATTTCATTTAAAAATAATCTAAATTTAAAATTAGCTAAAATGAATTCTGATACAGATATATTCTAAAGTGATTAACCAAAATAATTTTTTAGGCTACTATGGCTAAATTTAACTTAAAAATAATTATCATTATAACAGTAAATCTCTCAATATTTATAAGTGTTCCATTTTTAAAAATATCATTTATGCATCTACAGTTGACTTGGTCAGTTACCTCCCTCTATCTCATGGTAATTGATCTAATCCACTGTTCGTTATGGTTATAGCGTAGTGGATGGCGTTATTAAAGAAAATCACAAAGTTAAATATTGCCACTCTTTCACACGTATGCAAGTCATGCAATGCAAGTAGTGCAACCCACTTGCAAAGCCCTTAAAGTTATAAAAATGCTTTGCACGTTTCCTGTTTAATTGAATAAGTGGCTAGGATTTTAGGTATTCTCAAAAGAAAAAGAAAGAGGAAGAGACGTGACGTGCAGAGATTGAGCCAATGAGAGAAGATAAAAAATGATATGCACGTGGCCACGTAGGGAAAGATTTAGGGTTCTTTAAATGTGAATCGCTCACGTAATTGAACGGACGGTATTCAAACGCCCGCCCCAGTACCTTTTTCGCACTTGCTGTCAGTTTCTAAGTGCACAGCTATGATCTTAAGCATGTCTATCGTGAACGGACGATATTCAATGGCCCGTCCCAGTTTTTTTGTCGCACTTGCTGTCAGTTTCTAAGTGCACAGCTATGATCTTAAGCATGTCTATCGTGAAGTAAATCAGGTTGCCGACATTCTCTCTGGTTTGGATGCAGAGATTGGAGCTCAATTCATGGAGCAACTCCCTCCACAAGTTATTTCTGACTTGCTTGATGACTGGTGTGAAAGTCCTAGAATTAGGATTATAAATTTTGAGATGTAATTTGTTCTTTGCTTTTATTGGACCTTTTGGTCCCCATATATCCAAAAAAAAAAAAAGAGCCCGTTTGAAAACTGAATTTGGATTTGTATCTGAAATTTGAAGTTTCCAGATTTAAAATCTAAAAATTCAAAGATTCAAAATATTGTGATTTCAAATTTTATTATTTGTGCTGGAAGTTTTACTTTGAGAATTTTAAAATTGTAATTTGAACTTAATCTCGCATAATGGCAGGATCATAACCCAACTCATCGCGACTGAAAAAGATAGGATGAGAGAGAGAGAGAGACCAGAGAGAAGATATGTGAGAGAGGGAGAGGGAGAGGGTATTTGTTAAATGGGTTGGAATGTTGGATAGGGTATTTGTTAATCCAATTAGAAAAGAGCGCGCTGTTATGTACTTGTTAATCCAATTAGAAAAGTGTTGACCGTTCGGTTGGAAACTGGGCCAAACACTCTCTCTCTCTCTGCGCCAAAGGCTCTCTCTATATATTTATCAGATTTCCAGCCACAAAGCAAAACCTTTGAAACTGTGAGTAAGATTTTATACGATCTCTAAGTCGACATATAACTTCTGGATTGAGAATCTAATAAACGTTTATTATATCCTTTGAAGTTTAGTGCGCTACTGATGGCAAATCAACCATATACCCGGAAGCATTTCCAACTGATGGAGAGCCACCCACCTACCAAGGTATTTAATTGATTACTTGATTCTTTTTATTGTTCGTGGAGCCTTAATCTTTATGGGCTTTGTGTTGTTGTGCTCGTGGAGCGGTGTTTGGGAATTAGCTGGATTTGCTGATTTTTTTTCTTAAAAATTAGGGTAATTGTGTTTTGTTTATGGCATTTATTTGTAGAAACTGGGATCACTGGTGCTTCCGAGCATGCTGTGCTGTATAATGAAGTATCAAATTCATTTTGGGCGCTTTTGGGTTGGGTGATTTCAATATGGAGATTTGTATTTGGAAGGCAGAAACCTGGCATTACTGTTTCTGATAATCGAGTTCGTGGAAACAAAGGGGTCTGTAATGGAATGTTACTTGTTGGCAACAGTACACAGGATCATGCTCGGAAAACACAGATCAGCGAGGACGACAAACCTGAAGATGATCGGAAACCTTGTATTGATGTTTCTCGTAATCAAATTGATGACAACAACGGGTTCGCTAATGGAATTTTCTCTGTTGGCAACAAGTAAGCAGGTTGTTATAAACATTCAGTAATGTCAAACGAGACTCTCTCTAGATCTACGAAGATATTGGTCAAACCAGAAAACCATCGGTTATTAAATTAACCGGACTCTGAAGTTGATAGAAAATGACTGTAGTGTTGGACTGTTAAGACATAGCAGTCGTTTTTACTGTTTCTTGTTTTTCAAGTTTCGTTCTGTTAAATAAAGCCCTATTCCTTAGGGACTTGCAGATAGGGTTAGACTCTTTCCTTCCCAATTAGTCTCCACGTCATAGGCCGTGGTTGTTACTGAAAGCTTGTTCTTGAATTCAATAAGAGATTCTCTCAAACAAAACAGTGTGTGTGTATTATTGTTTGGGGGGTGAAATTTGCACCCCCAAAATTGCAAACCACACCCCATTTTATTTTTTTAATAATATTTTATCCCAAGTCTTTTTACACTTCCCAAAATACCCTCAAAAGTCAGATTTTCTTATTGGGTCTCTCTCTCTCTCTCTCTGTCGTTCTCTTCTCCAAAATGTCGGGCTTTCAGAGAGTACAAAGTTCCAATTATCCAACTGCAAAATTGAAAACAAGACCCAATTATCCAACCGCAAAATCGAAAACAAAATCCAAGTACAAAGTTGGGACTCGGGAGGAGGTTACAATCCAAAATCCCAAATCGAATAGCAGATTGCTCATTGCTATACCAGAACTTTTCTTCCAATTTCAGTAACTTTAAGTAAGAAACTCAAACCGTAAGAACAAAGAAGAAAAAATCGACCTTCAAAAGCATAGCATTAACTCGACCCGCGGCTTCTTGGGCATGACCCAAGCCCGGACGCCCTCCCACTACTCCAGAACGCTCATGTACCACAAGCTCATCCTCTACAAAATGAGCATCCACCTAATCATTTATTGTACAACAATTCAACACCAACCGAACATTTTTTGCAGCAAATTTGAGCAGCAACTAGGACAAAATGCAATTAAGCATAAAAAAAAAAAAGTAATCGAATTGCAAAAATCCAACCAAATACCTTGCAACTAGCTACCAAATCCATTTTTTAGCACCAATTACTATTGCCCAGACAGTACATATTCTTCTCTGGGACTAATTTAAACAAACAAACCAGCACATAGCCTCCACAGGGATTGATCTAACCAAAACAAACCCAAAAAAAAATATTAATAAAAACCCAAAACAAAAAAAAAAATTCAGAAAAAATTAAAAATTGTTTAAGGATATCTCTATTTTGTGTTTAATCCAAACTCTAGGTTACTTGACCTAGTGGTAATAGGGTTAAATTAGAAGAATCTAGAGATTCTCTTTCCTTGTATGATTCTAGCTCTATGCATTGTAATCCTCTATATAAATAGGCCCCTATTATCAATGAGAATACACAGCGATTATATCTCAATTTCTGATTCCCTAAAACACGTTATCAGCACGAAGCCCTAACCCTGAAATCCTAAATTCGTAGCCTTCAAATCCCAGAAACCACCGCCGCCCACCTTGAAGATCTCAACTCCAGGAGTCCAGAATCGGCCGGAAAATCACCAAACCGGCCACCGGAAGTAGCGAAAGTCCCTTTGCCCGGTTCGATGCTTTCCTCCCTGTCTACTGCTACCAAACTTCACCAGCAGCTGCAGCCAGACCCCAGATCACCGGAGCCGAAAAATCAAAACCGGAACCGGTATAGAACCACGTGAACAGGCCGCCTGAACCACCGAACCGCCGTCTGAACCTGTGCTTCAGTCAACATCAACCTCCGGTCAGTGCTAGGCCCAGATGCTGAAGCCTAAGTCCAACTGCTGAAGCCCAAGTCGAGCCCACGTGCAGCAGGCCCAAGCAGAGCCCACGTGAATCAGCCGAGCCGCAGAATCCCCTGCCACGTTAGCATACACATAGTCAGCATCCAGTCATCTGCCACGTCATCATCCAGACTGCCATGTCAGCAACCCCGGTCAACAGTCAGTCAACGCTGGTCAACCCTCCGGTCAACACTTTTCCAGCGACTTTTCCAGTCATCTACAGTAACTTTCCGGCAGCTACAGTACTTCCGACGACATTTTCCCTGCCAACTTTTCGGTCAATTTTTAAGGTAAACTTTTCTAAAAGTTCCCGTTTTTTTTTTTAAGTTTTTCAATTTCTTCTTCTTTTCTTGGGGACTTCCATCATCCCTTCTTCTACCCCCCTTTCTCTACATAGGGGAGACCAAAAGCCGAACTGTGGGGGTTCGTGCTCACTCCGAGCTTGGAGCTTGTAGAGTCCTCCAAACTTAGAGTTTGTTAAGAAGAAAACGATCGACCACATACATCGTTGTTTCGATCTAATCCAAAACCCCTCTTGGAATCAGATTTTCTTGGAAGCGACTACGCTCAGAAAAATCCCTAATTTCTTGGAAGCGACTACGCTCAGAAATTTAATAGTTTTTCGTGGTAGCCTTTTTTTCGCTCCGAAACAAACCCTAATCTTGTGTTGTTTTTCAGGATGAGTTACCTGAACAAGTTGAATTTTGTTCCACTAGAGACAACTGGCGCAGGATACCATAGGTGGGTCCGAGATGTGCGCCAACATCTTAAGGCTGATGGACTTCTGGAAGTCATCCAAGAGCCTAGTCAGAACGTGCTCTCCATTGAGCAAGCTACTGCTTTTGAAGCAAAACAAGCTAAAACCATAATTCTCATGACAAGGCACATGAATGACGCGCTCCAAAATGAATACCTCAATGAGTAAGACCCAAGAAAGCTATGGGTAGAACTTGAGCAGCGATTTGGCAACGTTCGTGACTCCCTGCTTCCTGATTTAGAAGTGCGATGGCATAGCCTCCGCTTTTGTGATTTCAAGTCTGTGCTTGATTATAACTCGGAATCTCTTCGTATCAAGTCTCTGATGGAGTTTTGTGGCCAAGCCATAACTGATACAATGTTGATCGAGAAGACTCTCTCTACCTTCCCCGTCTCTGCACTGATGATTTCAAAGAATTATCGGATTGATGTAAATGCAGGACGTATCACAAGGTTTCATGAGCTCATTGGCGCCATGAACGTAGCTGAAAAGCACGATAATATTCTTGTGAGGAACTATAATGCTAGACCCATGGGAACTAAGCCTATTCCGGAGTCCAACCATAGTCGCGCCCCCAATGGAGGACGCAAGGAGCGAAACCCTAAGAATAGGGAAATTCTGGACACTCTGGTCCATATGTTCGCCCTAAAGAGGAAGGAAATCGCCGAGAGAGGCGTGCACGGAACCGTAGAGGTCAACGTGTGAAGAGAGAGAGAGAGGCGGAGCCTCCGACCATGGTGGTAAAGCCACCAAGAGCATAGGTCGTCCAAATCGCGCCCCAATGGCGCCTCGATCAAGGGAGCCTGACCATAAGGATGTTTGTTTTCGATGTGGATCAACTGAACATTGGGCCAAAGCATGTACAGCACCCCAGAATGTTGCAAACGCATACAAGACGTATCGTGAAGCAAGGGAAGCAAATTACATGGAACAAGAAGATCAAGATGGCGATCTCGATCTAAGGGTGGAAGACTACAAGGATCAAGACCCAGAAACTGGCGATTTTGATTAAGTCTTTTTATTTTCCAAGAGATGTAGGCGATTGCCATATTACTTTTTATTGGATTAGATTTTCTTTGGTCAAAGAAACAATGATGTACTCCGTTGGCTTATGAATAAAATTTCGAGTTCTTTTCATTATGACTCAATTTTGATTCTGAGCATAATACTTTGTGACTACGATGGCTGGGCCATCAATAGTAATTCAAGGACATGGAATAGCCCAAGTTCCACTTGCCAAATGGCACCTTGATTACAGTTGTCACAGAAACTCTCTACGCTCTTAGGGCAAATCGTGCCCTATGAATAGCCAACGAATTCCATGCGAAAATGCGTTCCCTATGAATAGCCAACGGAAATGAGTTCCTTTGCATTACCTCTAACGATTGCGAACAAAGACGCATCTTAGAGAAGTTTATGTGTCTCTCTAGTGGATTCTATGTCACTATTCGAGCTATTAATCCAATACAGTTATGAGAGAAGATCTCTTAGATTTAGACACATATTAGCTTTGTCACGACAGGATGATATGATGATCCGTCTACTAAAGACTTCACTTGGACATCCATCCTTTTTTAGCAAAATGAAGCAAGAATCTGATGACACCATAAAAGGCGCCAACCATGAGCATAACGCCATGGTTGTTCTTCCTTGTGGCCATGACGCCATACATGCTAATTTCCATGGCTCCAACGCCATGATGGGAGATGTAGTCACACATTTTGCTTCTAATAGCGCTACAGACGCTCAGGCCCAACCAAAATCCTCATTGGTTGCTTCTAAGGCCTCTCGCTCGTTTTACAAAGCCCGTTCCTTAGGGAAACTAGGACTGAGACCGTCCTACGCAAAGGATATGACAATACTCATTCTGTTCTTACAAAGAATCCGTAGGGATTTTGTGGATTGATTCAACCAACTTGCGGACGCTTAAATATTTCATGATTTCGTTGACACGCAAACACGCTGGTCAAGTGTTGTGCCATTGTCCACCTATAAATGCTGCTTATGCTACACTCCTAGCACATATCATATGACAATGGGCTCACTCCCCAGATCATCCTATTCAGTCAATTGGTTTTGACTATGCTAGAGAGTTTACATGTAACGCCCCAAGCTACTCCTCACCAGCTTAAGCACGTCACAGTGCCGCGAGCCTCTAAAACATAAACCGAACGCTCGATTTACATTCTAGAGAACCGCTAGGCATTTTGTTTGAAAAACTTTTTGTAAAAACACAGTGGAAGCTACAAATATTTTTGAGGTGAAAACCTTTGAGTTGCTAAAATTTATTTCATTCTTCTAGAACTTGAAATGAGTTCTCACACAAGAGGTACGAACTTCAAGGAAATGAGAACTCAACCAACATTGACACAAGGCTAACTATTAACAAGTCTCGGAATACGAAGTTCGAGAAATAGAATTTAGAATAAGGTTCAAACGACGATTTACCGAACTTGTTCTGCACACCCAGCTCCTTCCGCTATTGTCCCGTCACCAGTGCACAGTACCTGCATCCACACTGTTATAGGGGTGAGCTTTCGTCCTCGCTGCTCTACAGGAACTCTACCACGACTAGGTTTGAAACCAGCAAATATATATTTGGGATCCCAGTATGAAAATAAGCTTAAACCAAATATTTTTAAGGAACGACAAACTGCATAATATTTCTCAATTTGAAAACTTATGCATGATGCTTAAATAAATACGGCGCCAAATCCAAGTATTACCTGATGGCCGGTCCCATAGACCCACTACACGACCTTACCTCAAATTAACTTATCACCAAGTAAGCGTAGCGAGAGCGTCCGCTACCTAGCTACACACACGGATCGGGTCGTCATTGCGATCGCTCACCGTCCGACCGGTGTAACTAATCCTCCGGAGGTTTTGGGGATCGAACCCAAGGAAGTCAGAGCCACCCTTTGCTCTCAAGCCATCACATTTCTCACATGGTTTGGTTAGTATGCATTGCATTTGAACATGACCAAACCATACCAACTAACATGCATCATTTAATAACAATATAAGAAAATCACTAACCGATGAGAGTCCTGAAACCCTACCTGGATTCCGATGCTTTCTCTCACGTACTCCGAGAGTCGCGAACCTTCTGTTCCTCGGGTAACTGGAGTCCTAAGTTCCGACATTTCGATAGTCAATATCTTTTGAACAATTAATTGAAATCTCGACGAGTACAAATCGTACAATCAAGTTTTCCTGGTTTGACCAGGAGTTGACCAACTTTGACCAACATTGACCAATTTGACCACATTTGACCAATCGAGATAGGTTCGATAATTAACTTAGATTATCGAACATTCACTTGAAATTACAATATTGACCAAACATATATTGAGTGCAACCGATTTACAAAGGCCACCCAATATATATTAATTTCTTTTATCTCTACTTATTATCACTTTAACACTCAACTTTAATTCTAATTCAAATTTCGTCGGATAACAATTCTGATAGAATTACTATGTACACCCATACTTCATAACTTGACCATTTCTCAAACTTTTCCCAATCATTTCGATTTACCTGCCTTAGCAACACCAACAAGACTTTAACTTACAAAACCGGCCAGAAACAATTCCAAACAACACTAACAAGACATCAAGCCTGATAATCACAATCCACTCTACATAGTCAGTTCCACGACCAATTTTCAGCATAACAACATCAATTTCCTACCCAATTCAAACATAAACTCCAAGCTACCGAAACTATAACAATTTGACAAAACTCCACAGCCAAGGAAACTGATTTCCACCAAGTCATACCCACTCAAGCTACTAACTTCGGATTTGCATGACAATAACCAAACTTCAATTCAACATTTTGAATTATACCTTCAAATTCCAATTGCAACCAAATCAAACTCCTTGCGGAAACTAGGCAGATGATGAATTGAGGATGTCAACGTGATCTGCCCAGCCAACTGCCCAATTCCTTGTCTACAGTTGCAGTCGAGGCCGAGACCAAGCCAAGGAGAGCCGGAAAGGTCGCCGGCGTCGAAGAACACGTCGGAGCCGTAGCTACCCAGAAACGTAAATCATCAAAACTTAATCTAATTCAAAAACTAAGTGTAGAAGCGTGTAGAGCATGACGAGAGGATGAAGTTCCATACCAAATGCATCCCAAACGGTGACCAGAGTCGCCGCCGTAATTCGTTGAAACTCGCCGGAGGTTCTTCATGCTTTGGATCGTCGATTCTCCGTTCACAGTCGCTGCATGTACAATCTGAGACCACAGGGACGTAGGCGCCACCGAGACGAAGCTGTTGCCGGTGGTCCGCCGCAGAGAGGTGGCCGGAGAAGCGATTTCCGATCGGACCCAGTCGCGGGTCGCGTCCGTCTCGGTCAGAGAACTCTGGTTCTCTATCTCTGTCTCTCGATCCTTCTGGTCCTTCCAACTGATCAAGGGCCTATATAAATATCTTGGTCCAATTAACAAGGATGGCTAAGATTAAGCGGTAGAGGGAATGGAAGGCTAGGATCGTGCCACTTATCTTTCCATTTTTCTAAATTATTTTCTAGGATTCCACAACTTCGGAAAATCACGATAAATAGCTCGGTTATCCGGAAAATTCTCCGAAAATTTCCACGAACTCGTCGTGCCGTAAACTTTACCATCCACATCCTAAATTGAGGATTTCACTTTAAGAAAATTTTTGAAAATTTCCTCGAGCACTTTTACAATTATTGAGATCGATAAATAAATTATCGAACTATTTCACTTCAATTCAATAAACTTTTCCGGGGCTCACATTACATCGAAAGACTTTCGATGGATATTGCAATGGGCTTGATGTTGGACATCACATTCCCATGTACACACCCAATTGGTCTCACGGAAACGACTACGATGGTAGTCCAAACATTGGTAATGCGCACCAATCTTCTTACATCCGCTTAGGGTGATGCAATATCGCATGCAGCTATGCTAATTCGTCTACGACCTACCGCCACTCAATGTACCTATGCGTTACAGCTAGTGACTGGGTACACGTATTTTGTACTTACGCACATTTGAGTGAGCCATTTATGTGCCAATTGTGCTGCCACAACGCTCTATGATGGGTCCTTACAGACGAATGGGCAACTACGTTGGATTTGAGACTCCAACAATCGTCTGCCACTTAATGCCCTTGCAAGGCGATCTCATTACCGCTAGATTTGCGGGTTGTCACTTTGATGAGACAGTCTTCCCGTCGTTCGGGGGAGATAAGAACACAGATGTTCAACAGGAACGATAAGAATTTTCGTGGTCTGTCCCCACTATGTCTCATCTTGATCCCTATTAAAGTGACAAGATCACACAAATATGCTGCAAACATGTCTACAAGGAAGGACGTTCCTACGAGAGGACGTAGCGCCACCCTACACGGAGGTAGGCATGGCGCCAACGCCAAAGAGAGTGGTACTCTGGCATTACAGGCCATGGCCCCAGCTAGGATGAGTGGGAGGCCCGTGGGCTCGAATGATACTTTGGGACATTCTAATCCTTTGATCATCAAGACTCAAAATCCGTCTCATGAGTATCTTCCGGGTTATGGTTATCGTTGGGGGACGCCTCAACGTCAGAACCTATTCCTGAGAATATAGAGCTCTATGAAACTTACACTAGTGTACATGAGACGTGGGATAGAAACTCCATCATAATTGATGATGTAGTTGCGTATTTCGTTGCGCATGAGTTTGTTGAGTCAGATGATATCGAACCACGCTCCGTTGATGAATGAATGCCAACGTAGAGAGTTTTTGGCCTAAATGGAAAGATGCGATCCAGGTTAAGATGGATTCTCTAACGAAGAGGAAGGTTTTCGAGCTAGAGATGCCAACACCTCCTAACATAAAACCTATTGAATAATGGATCTTCGTTAGAAAGCGTAGTGAGAAAAAGAGATGGTAATCTCGCCTTATGGCTCAAGGCTTCTCACAAAACGCCCTGGAATCGACTACGATGAGACATATACTCTGGTAATGGATGTCATTGCACTCCACTACCCTGTCAGTTTGGTAGTTTCCAAATAACTGAACATGCAGCTTACAAATGTGGTCACTACGTATCTCTATGGGGATCTAGATACGGAATATACATGAAGGTTCATGGTGAACTTCATTTACCCAAGTCAAGTGGCTCTAGACCACGGAGCGCGTTTACAATAAGATTGAAACGCTCACTAAAGTGACTACTTGATTGGGAAGGGATATGCCCACGCGTTTCTATAACAAGTTTCGAATTCTATCGCCGTTCATGTTGGACATGATCTTCATTAGAAGCCCTTAATGAGTTAAGGGAAACCGCTGAACACTTGAAATCCGAGTTTGAGATGAAGGATTTTGGGAGAACATGATTATGTCTCGGTTTGGAACTTGAGCATCGTGTCGATAGATGCTTAGGCATTTTGACAAGGTCAAGCCTTCAAGCACCCCCATGATCGTCTGTAGTCTTGATCCTGAAAAGGATCCTATTTGTCGAAAGGATGATGACGAAGATGTGCTAGAGGCAGAAGTTCCTTACTTAGTACAATAGGCGCATTATTGTATTTATCCCAATGCACAAGACCAGACATCTCATATGTTGTGAACTTGTTAGCTAGATATAGCTCTGTGCCAACGCGACGCCATTAGATTGGTGTAAAATATATCTTTCGATATTTGAGATGTATGATTGATATGGGCTTGTTCTATCCCTACAAAGAGATGATGGATTCGGACCCATCACACACCAGGTACGCCGCCAACACTGGCCTGCGTTCACTATCCCCATCCCAAAACGACATGTGTTTTGGAAGGTTTTGCTGATGTTAGGTATCTCTCTGACCCACACAAAGGTCATTCCCAATTCGGTTAAGTGTTCACCATGGGAAAAGACCGTGACATATTGGAGGTCTACAAAATAGACCCTAGTCGTTATATCTTCGAACAATGCAGATATCATTGCTCTTCACGAAGTGGTTCATGAATGTATATGGATTGGATCCATAATTACGCATGTTCGAATAATTGTGGTCTGAAGTCTACCACAGATGAACTTACGAGCATTTAGGATAATGCTGCTTGTTTTGAACAAATGAGGCAAGGCTACATCAAAAGCGATAACACCAAGCATAATCAGCAACAACAGACTCTCCTCGAGATCAAAGTGAACTAGGTTCGATCTGAGGACAGTGAAGCAAACTTGTTTACTAAGTCATTGCCTAAATCCACGTTCGAGAAACATGTGGCAAGAATTGGCTTGTGGAAATTATCTGAACTCTCATTATCGTAGTCATTAGGGGGAGGCGCAGACATCAGGGGGAGATGTCTACATGTTCACCTCGAAACGTGAAGGGTGTGTTGTGCTCTTTTTCCCCTTCGACCGAGGTTATTTTTGTCCCACTAGGTTTTTGTTACTCGACAAGGTTTTTAAAGAGGCAACGAGAGAAGCACCGCGTTTGGACAACACAAGGGGGAGTGTTTAAGGATATCTCTATTTTGTGTTTAATCCAAACTCTAGGTTACTTGACCTAGTGGTAA
The DNA here is from genome assembly GCA_024704745.1 of Rosa lucieae. Classification (NCBI taxonomy): domain Eukaryota; kingdom Viridiplantae; phylum Streptophyta; class Magnoliopsida; order Rosales; family Rosaceae; genus Rosa; species Rosa lucieae. Next base: position 14,665 of record JANPXK010000305.1, on the reverse strand, counting down.
TAGGGTTCAATTAGAAGAATCTAGAGATTCTCTTTCCTTGTATGATTCTAGCTCTATGCATTGTAATCCTCTATATAAAGAGGCCCTATTATCAATGAGAATACACAGCGATTATATCTCAATTTCTGATTCCCTAAAACAAAAATAAAATTCCATTCCAATTGAGAATCCAAGTCATCGATTGAAAAGCCACAATCCATCCATGCATCAAAACCAGAACCCTAAAATCGGATTCAAATCTCATTTACGTGAACCAATTGGGAACGACGGAGACGTAGAACCAAAAAACCAAAAAAAATAATAATTAAGGGAGGTAATTTGGTCTTATGCGCCGACTAGCTGTGAGCTCTGGCTTTGTGGGCTAGGGTGGTGAACTGGATGCGGCCGAAGCCGCGGGATTTCCAGTTATTGTGGTCGCTGGCGATTTCGATGGTGAAGATGGAGTCAGGTTCGAGAGTGGACTCGAGGAAGGTGAGGAGGTCGTTGGTTTGAGAGTGGATTGAGAGGTAAGAGGCAGAGAAGAGGTTAATCGATTTGGGAGTGAGGTTGTCGTAGGACTAAATAGGGCTTACCAATCGGTGTCGCGCGTCGGAGATCTAGCTCGTGCGTCGGAGATTCAATTCCAGTTCCATTCGCAGACGTGATGGTGGAAAGATGGAGTATTCGCCGGAGAGAGAGAGAGAGAGATTAATCTCAGAGGATTTCGTCGGAGAGAGAGAGGATAGAGAAAGGGAAGAATAGAGTCAAAAGACCCAAAAAGAAGAAAAAGAAAATCTAACTTTTGAGGGTATTTTGGGAAGTGCAAAAAGATTTGAGAATTATTAAAAAAATAAAATGGGGCGTGGTTTGTAATTTTAGGGGTGCAAATTTCACCCCCCCCTATTGTTTCTGTGCTCAACATATAGTTTGGTGTGCAATTTGTATTTGACATGCGTACTGTTTTCTTGGTAGATATGCCTAGCTCATCTGTTTTTCTTGAGTAAATGTATTGTAATGATAGACCCATTGCGTCACGCACACACACTTCAATTCGATCTTACTAGAAGTATGCATAAACGATTTGTAATCAGATTACTAACTAAGAACGTTTAGGTGGTTGTGTTAATTCCTTTTTCATGAGCTAGCTAGTTACTGGTTCTACTGGCGGCTAATATGATCATGAACAAATTAAAGGTTGTGTCGCTGAAAGTATACAGAAAAAGTTGTCAAATCAAAGCTAATCGTACATAAGTGATTTTCCATTGAAATTTACGGTAGAATAGGTACAGAAGGACCAAGGCGTTAGTGGCCGGGAGAAGCGTCCATTCATGGCCTGAATTAATATGAGAGAGTGAGAGACAATACAGAATCATTGTGGTTGTCTTGAATTGGAGGGGCTGGGGAAGAGGCGTAGCTTCACTTGTTTGGACTGTTTTCAGTCCATGTTTAATTCGATCGTTGAGTAAATTTTGTCTCTTAATTTGTTTGTGATTTAGTCAAGTTTCTGTAAGAACTTCATCATGAATATGATCATTAATGGTTAATTTGATGTTTTCTACATGCATAACATACATTCTTGTAACGCCCAAACGGTGTGGTGGACGTAGAGAATTGAGTTTGACGCAGTCGGATTGATAACTAGGTTTACTAGCAATAAACCTAAGCAAAAGATTCTGGAGTCCATCAGAGATAAAAGAGAAAATCTCTATTTTATTGATTAAAAGATGAAAGATGCATTCTGCGGCTGCGTAAATAAGAGAAAAGTACCCTAGGGCGACTAACAACGAAACCCTAAGGCCCATGGATAAAAACGAAAACAATCCAAAAATAACTAAGAAAACCAAAAACGGGTAAAATAGAAAAATGCCGTTTTAAGGCCCTAAACGATCCCAAAAGCCCGAAAAATGCTACAGCTCATAGCTAAGCTATGAGTCTTGTTTCTGGCGCGATTCCCTTTCCGGAAAGGTAAGGTGCGTCCCAATCAGACACTGAACTGCCATTTCCTGTCTACTAGTCACTTAACTGTTGCTCAAATTGGGCCGCTATCCTCTCTGCATCAGAGTTAGTATTATACTCAATGCCTCAATATTTATCACCTCCAATATAACACAACTTATGAACATATATAAGGGAGCCAGTAGTAACGGCTCACAATCCTTTAGTTGAACTCAAATTCATTTTTTAAAACTAATAATTTAGTTTAAAGCCGAACCTCCACTCTACTTCATTCCTCAAAAAATGAGGAATTATTTACATAAAGCCGCCCCAAGATCTTAAAGATCGGTGCTTGTTTGCAACCCTATAATATCTATGAAATTCATAGCATATTAAGTCTACATGAAACTTTTAATCAAAAAAAAAAAAAAGTCTACATGAAACTCGAAGGATACCAAGTCACTCACCCCACATGTAGATATAGGAACCGAGCTATCTCCCGGCGTTGCCACCAGTGTAACGTACATCATGACCAGCTCCTCAACTTCTATAAACATTTTCTGATTGAGTTCCCCGTCAATTAATCTTTGTCATTGTCTTGGGTCCCCAACTTCAATAAATCTTCTTGCCAGGGCTAGCACAGTATTTATTGTTATAGCTTGTATGTGTTTACGGCACTCTAAGACAAGAGTTGACATCCAGAAAAAAAAAAAAAAAGAAAAAAAAAAGCATTTTCCGAGGCTAAGTAGGTCGTTTGGTACTTTGGTATTACTATAAAGATTATTCGTCTTAACCACTGCAAGTGGCTTAATGGTTCTTGCCTAGTTAGGCGTGCTCCCTAACCTAGGTTCGAACCCCGAAGTTGTCAAAGTGGTCAGGCACTGTGCTGCAATTCACAGTTGGAGCATTTCACATGCGCCGAAGGGTTTATTTTGAGCCTAGGAAGCCTTTGGGTTCCCCTTGACAAAGTCAAAAAAAAAAAAGATTACCCGTCTTTATAGGGCTTGGCTTTGCTATCGCTTCTATTTAGTGATCGGCCTAAAAACAAGTATTCCCACCATAAAGACGAGGTAGCTCCGCTTCATAGCCAAGGCTCGTTCCAAACTTTACTTAGATCTCGAGTAGTACTCACCTCTATCTCTAAACTCTAAAGGGGCTTATGCATTTAACACATGACTGCTCTACCAAAGATAACAACCAAAAAGAACTCATAATCAGTCTAGTAAAATTGACGTAGATTTCAACATAGAAAACCCGCCTTTAACTCCAGTTGCCTTACCTTCTTGCAATACGGATTATACAAAACCAAATGTTGGCATTCTGCATTTCATCTGGCTTTACAATGTGGTGTAAAGCTCAACCGCCATGCCATAGAAATGGCTCACTTGGGGTAGAAGAATCGTGCGAATCATACAAAGCCAAATTTTGGAATTCCAGTCCCAAGACCCAAATGTCACAGCAAGTGACATGACAGTTCTCATCATTTTTTCTCAACCATATCACTACTGCAAGCATCCATCCCCCTGACGTTCAATTTTTGGAAAACATCATTGTCTATGTTAAAAGAAAGTAAGAATTTGTAACAACATATATAGCAGGATTTCTCTGCACAACCTTCCAGCAGACAACCCCATGCCATTCACAAGTATTGGTCATAGAAAATGTAGCTGTCATGTGCAGTTGGAGGGAACTGCACCCTTCAATCCAAGGTTGTAAACCTCAACTTCAGAATCCGCGCCGTGTCCTGTGTACCTCGCAACTTTATACTCATTTCTCCCGTGGCAGAATCTAAACCCGACAGCTGAAGTAGCGAAACCGCTATCATATTGGTAAAGGCCTTCACGAATTCTCTTAAATTTTTTGTTGGATGGATTCCATAGATACATGGGACATTTTAGTGTCACGTCTATCACGGATGCACTACAATCCATTGCACGAACCACAAACAGAGAAATCGATATATTTCTCACCAGTTTGAAGCTCTAAGTCCATATCCTTGGCAAATGTTTTTTCACAAAATAGTGACAAATAGTCGGTAGAGCTAGTCTGGACAAGTACATTGTCACAAGAACATTATCATCCATATATAACAGGTCTTTCAACATGGGAGTTTATGAAACTTGGGCTGCTAATTAGTGAATTCCAAGATTTGCAAACAACATCTGTATTTCAGTAAAGATTTCACAGATAATCTTGTAAGGATTTCAAAGACAATTTCCTCGGCTAGGAATATGAACACTTGTACACCCCCTTCTGGCCTTCTACGTACGCCTCGTTTCATAATTCATTCACTTTTTTCGTTTTCTTTTTTGAGCACAATGGAAGCTAGCACAGTCAAGGAAAGAGTACAATGGAGGCAAGAAGCCCAGGCAAACAAAGTGAAAAAGAAAACCGGCCAGCTGGCCAGTAATGCAACAACAATGACAAACCAACCGTAGCAGACTAGCAGTCAAGTATCTCTTATAGTGTTTTTAACGCGACATGGGAATTTTTTTTTGTTAGATTGGAGAGTATCGAACCTCTGACCTGACCTGACCTAATGTTAACTCGATCAGTTATACTACCAAGACTAACCCAAAAGAAAACACAATATTAGGAATTTGATCGAAAAGGACCTTTTGTTTTGTGATAAAATAAAAAGTAAGACTACAAGTGTTTATTGATGAAACTGTGCAAAGCACTCTGCAGACAAAATATGATCCTGGACTGATCCGTGGCATTGACATCAACAACAAAATTTGCTACACAAACTATGTACTTGTGTGATTTGGGAAGCTTGTCGTTTGAACCACAAAATGTTTTGGACTAGAAGTTTATCACTAACTAGTGTTTAATGAAAAGTGGCGAAGCGCCAATTCATGCTGCAGAGTTGCTTATAGTAGCCAGATTTTAGTCTTAATCATAGAAAGATAACATGTAGACCTTTTCTGTAACTAAACAATAAAAAATAAGAGAAGAAAAAACTGTAGAAGACTGAATAAGTAACATAAGATGGACAAATCCAACCCAACGAATACATGAAGTGAAATTCTTAAAAGTATGAAAGGTTAATTTACCAAAGATAAAAACCAAAAAAAAAAACTCGTAATTCAGTCGAGTAAAATTAGAGTTTCTTTATAAGCGTGGACCTCCATGTATATGTAGGTAATGTAGCCATAAAAACCCGGTTTAACTCTAGTTATTGCCTCAGCTTCTTGCGATATAGGATCATATAAAACCAAAGTTTGGAATTCTTTTTCATCCAGCCTTACAATATAAACTCCATCTGTTGTAAAGCTCAATGGCCATGCCATACGTCCATATGCTGGATAAAGTCTCACTTGCGGTAGAAGAATCGTGCGAATCATTTTCCATGTTTCCAGTCCCATAACCCAGATGTCACAGTAAGAAACATGCCTTACAAGATTATCCTCATCTTCTCTCAAGTGTATCAAAGAAGGGGATTTCTCAAACACTTGGATACTAACAGAACCAATCCCTCCGACTAGTTTCTCAGGGAGTTCCATCTTTTGGAAAACCTCATTGTCCATATCAAAAGAAAGTATGAAAGATCTTGCAGAGTTTTTCTCCTCTACCATCCAGTACACAACTCCATTGACATGTATTGCAGATTTGATTAGGTATGTAGAGTAGGACCAAATGGGGAGAACTGCACCAAGTTCTCTCCATGAATTCAATCTAAGGGAGTAGACCTCAACTTTGTACATAATTTCCCCGCGTACAATCTTCACAACGTTATAGTCGTTTTTCTGATGGTGAAATCCAAACCCGAGACAGCGAGACTGACATTAATACCCACATATTGGTAAAGACCTTGTGGAAGTCTCTTGATTTTTCTGTTCGATGGATTCCATATATACATGGAACTGTTCAAAGGCCCATGGTTAGCACAGATGCACAGCAATCCATTGCACGAACCATAAACAAAGAAGTCATTGAAACCGAGATACATCTCGCAACTTGGAAGATCCAAGTCCATATACTTGGCAAATGTTTTTGCACAAAAGAGTGACTTTGCACTACCAGTCTGGACAAGAACTATCCATATCATGTCTTTCAAGATGGTTGTTTATGAAATTTGGACTGGTAATTAATGAGTTCCAAGACTTGCAAATACATCTGAATCTCAGTAAAGATTTCACTGATAACCTTGTGAGGATTTCACTGATAATCTTGTGAGGATTTCAAACATAATTTCCTCGGGTATGAATTCGAACAATTGTGCATCCATTTGTGTGCCTTGCTCCACAGTTGACATGTTATACACGAAAAATCTATGTAGAACAGCTGATGATCCTCGGAAAAAATACAACTCGAGACAATGTACTTATTGCAGATAAATTAACTCACCTTAAGAGGAGCTGATGAATTGATGCACATTCAAATTCTTCGCTGCTGTCTATGGAGGATGAGACAGCACATAAGCAGCGCATCAGAATGAATAGATTAAGATCGAGGTATTAGCGCATCAGAATGAATATCATAGAGGAGCAGATAGTGCTCGTGCTCTACTAGGAAGACTAGAATTCTAGTCAATGTGCGACAATCAATACTACGATTACTTAGCCACCAAGTAAGATCTTGTTATAGGATATATATTCTACTTGTTATAGCCACCAAGTATATATAACAATGAGAGAAAACTAAACCCTAGGTCAAGGTCTTGTTTTTTTTTTTTTCCTTTCTTTTTTTTTCTTTTTCTTTTATATAACAATGAGAGAAAACTAAACCCTAGGTCAAGGTAACGGTGTTTTTTCTTTTTGTTTTTTTTTTTCCTTTCTTTTTTTTTCTTTTTCTTTTTTGTGAAAATGGGTCAAATCTCTCTTATATTATTTTAACTTCTAACCAGACACCAAATTTTTTTTTTTTTTATAATAACATTAGAGTATCAGAACAGACTTATGATAAGGTATGTTGTAATCATTTTCCAAAGCTCTAATTTCGTGAACCAAACGAATACTTTTGTCACGCCCCGAATTTTGATAACAAATTCAAAATCCAGAACATGACTAATAACAATACAAATAAACGTTCTGAATTTTTTTTTCTCAGAACAAACACGCCTCACACCACTCAAATAAAAATTCTCGAAAACCTCGAGTTAATTATTACAACTCACAACTCACTCTTACAAAGTAAAATTGTAAAGCTCTAAACAAGCATAACGAACCTCACAACAGAAAATCAGAGTATCACAAGCAGCTACTCTACACAGCTCGATCACCTTCCTGATTCTCCTGTCCTGTAGGATTACCCGCTACACCGTTTGAATAGTGTACCGGGAATTGCAACAACACAAAACTCGGTAAGCTTTTTGCAAAGCTCGTATGAGTAAATGAAAGGATTGCACGATTTATAGAAATCAAATCAACTCAAGCATTTTCTTTTTGCATAATAATTGAAGTGTACAACGTCACTTCAAGCATCAATCAACTCACATCTCACAATGACCACTACAACACAACTACACATTCTCTCTCCAATATACAAAGATATACTCATGGGCATACGATTCTTATTTTAATCCCCCATGCAGTATATTATACTCTAAGGCATACGATAACTCACATTATCCCCCTAGCAGTATAGTGTACTCAAGGTCATACAATAACTCAAGGTTATTCCCCAAGCAGTACAAAGGCAGACAGACTAGAGCTCAAAGATATACTCATGGGCATACGATTCTTATTTTAATCCCCCATGCAGTATATTATACTCTAAGGCATACGATAACTCACATTATCCCCCTAGCAGTATAGTGTACTCAAGGTCATACGATAACTCGAGGTTATCCCCCAAGCAGTACAAAGGCAGACAGACTAGAGCTCTAACTGAATCGTAATGTGTCACCTTGGCCAAGGTTCACCCTTACGATAATACTTGCCTCAATTCACTCGACTCCTCATTTAATTCATCTCAACGACTCAACTATCGCACTTTACTCAATTACTCTTTAACATAATAAACTCAACATATAAGATAAGCCTCAATTCACTCGACTCCTCATTTAATTCATCTCAACGACTCAACTATCGCACTTTACTCAATTACTCTTTAACATAATCAACTCAACATATAAGATAAGACTCCATTCACTCGACTCCTCATTTAATTCATCTCAACGACTCAACTATCGCACTTTACTCAATTACTCTTTATCATAATCAACTCAACATATAAGATAAATTATATCTTCTAAAGAGTAATGCTCGAATAATAACTCATTTAACCATATCAATACTTCACTCAATGTCACACAATCCAATATTTATTCCTCGTAAATATTTATATACAAAATCATTCCCTCAGGAATAATTACTAATACTCACTATAATTCACATGCATTAAAATCAAGAAATTCATTTTTATAGTTTAAACACATTTTACTTACCTATGGACCGTAGTTGAGCAAGTCCATATAATTTAAAACAAATATTTATTTTCATAAAACAATTTCCACAATTTCACAATTAAATAAATCACCGAATTTCGGTTCGTAAATGAACCATGTGCGATTTACTCACCTCTAATCTCGCTGCGTCTTCTTAGCAGCTCAAAATACGATTCACAATCGTCCACCAACTCAAACCGTCAGTCACCTAATCAGATACGATCTTAACTTAGCAAATCATTCATAAACCACACAAATACTACAATCCAACGGTCGGATTCTAAATTAATGATGATCCAACGGTCGGATTGTAATTAAACGATGATCCAACGGTCGGATTCTCACAGCTCGCCCTTAGGATCATCCTCCAAAATTATCACGAAGATCCAACGGTCAGATCTTTCTGAATCGTCCTTACAAACATCTCCACAAAATTTTATGAAAATCTGACGGTCAGATTCTCACGAATCGCATTCCGAATCACTATTTCATAATTATACGAAGATCCAACGGTCGGATCTTCGCCCGTGACCTCACAAAGTCATCGGAATAGTCATACGATAAACATATTAAAATTTGAAGTAAAACTGATGGTCTGATCTTCGCAAATCGTAAACCGAATATAAAACGTAAAAACGTTAAATAGTAACGTCAAAACGTAAATCCACTATTTATCAATTTTTTCTAAAATAACCTTGTAATATATCAAAACGCTCGTATGGATGCGTAGATCATCGCCTAGATAATGAAAACTCAAAAAAAGGTCAGACGTACAGCCACAAGCGGCGGTCAGAAGGTGGTCAACGCGGAGGTCAACGAAGGTCAACCACCTCTGATGCAAAAGTCGTCAACTACAAACTTCTTCATTTTAATATTCTGATCATTTTTTATAACTAGCTCAGATCAGAAAATAACGGAAAGAGGTCGAAAAGTACCAAAATAGTCACGGTGGCCTGAAAATTTCCGGAATCCGGAGAGCTTGAGTTCGACGTAAAAACTTCCACCAATGGCTTCGATTACTTCTGGATATTTGTTCAGAAACTCAAGACGATTCCCTCAGTTCAAGAATCACAAGAAATGGTGGTCTGTAACTCGAGATATCCGGGTCGATAACTCGGTTTCGATTTTGATCAGGTCTGGCTTCCAGCCGCCTCCACGCGCATCGCCGCCTTGAAAGGGCACTTATGGGAGCTTCTCGATGTTGAGCTGAGCTCGAGGATGAAGTTTTGTGAGGATTGGTGGCCGGAAACACGAGGAGGATGAGTTAGTTCGGTTTCGGGTGCAACCGGATTCGAGCTGGTTTGCCGGACCTTGAGGCTGTGCCTGGGGAAACGACGACGTCCAGAAGGTAGAGCGGCCTGAGGCGAGGCCAAGGGAGGTGGTATGGTATCTTGAGGTGGTAGAGCTTGGCCGGAGAAGCCTTGCTCTGTTTTTTTCTTGCTTCTGTCGTGCTAGAGAGAGAGGGAGTGAGCTATTCTGGCTTTTCCTACAGGTAAAACAGGACATAGTGCCTCATATTGCTGCTCAAATCATGGAACCTGTCTCTCCCTTTTTCATAAAATTTTTTTTCCACTACACTACATGGTGCCAATTTAGAAAAACAGGTTATTACAACTTTAAGTGAAAAAGATGAATCTTTTTTAAATTTTGATTAAGTTCAAAATGAAAAACTTAATAAAATCGGTACATAGATGGTAAACTATATTGACTTTGGGTTCGGGGTTTCCGAGCAAACGCCAGCGATCACTTTCACCCAAATCATCAGTGCGGTGCCAATTTCCGAAACCTTTCAACTTTGCAAAACAAGCTAACCACCTGGTTAATTAAAGGCCAAACTAGCTACATTAATTTTAATTTCCTGTTTTTTTTGTTCTAGAATATTTTAAAATATTAGTTAGTAGTACTTTTCCAATAGAGACATTGGGAAAGAATATTTTAAAAGATTTAGTTATTAGTTAATAGGGCCGGCCCTGGGTATAGGCCTAGCAGGCCTGTGCCTATAGCCCCCAAATTTCATGGGCCCCTGAAATTAAACCAAATATATATATATATATATATATGTAAAAAAAATGTAATATGTGTCCCAGATATTGATCTGGCTTGTCGTTCTGTCGCATCAAAAAAAAAAAAAATCTTGTCATTCTATACTTCTTGTACGCAGCTACTCGGTGAGAGACTCAGAGACAGCGACTCTTGTTCTTCCCCAATCCCAAATTCTGAATTCTCAAATCTCAAACCTAGCAGATAATTGATCATTAGATCATCGATTCATCGTGGCCAATAATCACCATCATGTGCAATTATTCTTTGAGTTTTCTTGTTCTTCGTAAATTGTTGTTTTATTAATTTTTCTGAATTTCTGGGCAAATTTGGGAATTGACAAGAAGGAAAGAGCGATTGAATTTAACTTTTTGAGACTAACACAACAATTTCGTTGGGTAAGTCTGTAAGTATTCTTTGCAAATTTAAATGCTTTTCGATGAATCAATGATTAAGCTTTTTGGGTCTGTTTTCTTTAATTTTTTTTTTCTTATTTGATTTGTCTGAACTAATAGTTATAACTTATTATGAATTAAGTGCATGATGCTTATTTGTTTATGGAATAATGCCATAGTGGTATCAGTATCAGATGCAAGCTAGAAGCTTTTTTTATTTTATTTTTTATTTTTTTATACATAAAGCACAAAGCTGTACTCTTCTTATTTTACATTCATGAATATATGATCAGCCTTCTTTTTGGTATAGTCATCATATATTTGAAGGTGGGGGAGCCCCATTATTGTTTTTCGCCTAGAGCCCCTGAAAACTCAGGGCCGGCCCTGTTAGTTAATATTTTAAAATATTAACTAGTACTTTCCCAATATTTTTAAAGATTTAGGGTTCTTAAAATGTGAATGTAATTCAACGGACAGTATTCAAAGGTCCGCCCCAACTACATCGCAGTTGTTCAGTTTCATTATCAATGAGCTCGTTTGGAAACTGAATTTGGATTTTGATCTGAAATTTGAAATTTCCAGATTTAAAATCTAAAGATTCAAAATATTATGATTTCAAATTTTATTATTGGGTTGGAAGTTTTACTGTGAGAATTTCAAAATTGTTATTTGAACTTAATCTCGCATAATGGCAGGATCATAACCCAGATCTGATTTGGTTACAACTCATCGCGACGGAGAAAGATAGGATGAGAGAGAGAGACCAGAGAGCAGATATGTGAGAGAGGGAGCGGGTGCGCGAGGGAAAGAAAGTCAAAAGGAGAGAAAGACGAGATTTTCAAATAACCAGGATAGGATAGGGTATCTGTCAACACAATTACAGAAGAGTTAGACCTTTGGTGACTACGGACCAAACATATACTGTACACTCTCTCTCTCTCCAAGCCAAAGGTTTTCACGCTCTCTCTCTCTCTCTCTCTCTCTCAGTCTCTTTGTTTATCAGATTTCCAGCCCACAAAGAAAAATCTCTGAAACGGTGAGCAAGATTATACAAGATCTCCAAGTTGACATATAACTTTGAGAATCTAATAAACGTTTATCATATTCTTTGAAGTTTGGTGCGCTAGTGATGGAAAATCAACTAAATACCTGGAGGTGTTTTCGAATTAATGGAGAGCCACCCATCTATAAAGGTATGTAATTGATTCCATAATTCTTTTTATTGTTCATGCAGCCTTAATCTTTATAGGTTTTGTGTTGTTGTGCTCGTGGAGCCGTGTTTGGGAATTAGGGATTTGCTGATTTTTTCTTCCTTAAAAATTGGGGCAATTGTGTTTTGTTTATGGCATTTATTTGTAGAAATTGGGATCACTGCGGGCTCCTTTCTTCCATACCCATACGTTCTAAAGGAAGAGAGGTGGCTTCATCGAAAAAAAAATCCAAATACCTGAAAAAAAAAACACCCAAACAGACTGATTTGGATTTGGAAGGCTGAAATCCAAATCTCCATATTGAAATCACTGATCCAAACGCGCCCAAAATGAATTGGATACTTCATTATACAGCAAGCATGCATCAATTCATGTCCCCAGCATCCATCTTTCTCTGTTCGTCTCGAAAATCCTTAAATCAAACATTCACTCCCCTTCAACTCATGCATGCACTTCTCCTCAGGTTCCAGGATGATGAGCAATTATGGAGGCCAACAACTACTAGTGGTTGACTCTTGCTTTTGCCAGACCCAAATCCAGCTGCCTTCTGCAAGTCCGATATACCTCGTCGGCAAATCCTTCAGCTGCCGCTGCTGTTATGCATGTACCCGCTTCGCCTCTCCGGGCTTTGCCTCCTACTATAGTGCTGTAGCCTACTATGTCCCTTTAAACCCACCACCACATGCCGCCTTCTCCAGCTTCCACCACAATGCTCTACGCTACCAAGCCCCTATAAAACCACTACCACACCGCGGCTTCCCTTATAGTGCTCTAGACTACTATGAATCCAGTCTAGCAAATGACTATAGTTTGCTTCAAAGCCTTAGTCTTGCAACTCCATCTTCAGCTCCGGAAAAAGACAAAGCCAATTCCAGCAATTCCTCCACCAATGAGAAGTGGAGTCCTCCTCAAACACAGATAACCAAAGACGACAAACCCCAACAAGTTGCTGGCTTTTCTGCCGTTGGGGATGGTCAGAAACCTAGCACTATGGTTTCTAAAAATCAAGTTAGCAGAAACCACGGGAACCATAATGGAAGTTTCTTTGTTGGCAACACTATGGAGGAGCATGATCTGATAAAAGACAAAGCCAAGTCCAGCAATTCCTCCACCAGTGCTAAGTCGAGTCCTCTTCTCAAACACAGATCACCGAAGACGACGAACCTGAAGATGATCGGAAACCTTGTATTGTTGTTTCTGGTAATCAAATTAGAGAAAACAAAGGGAACGGTAATGGAAGTTTCTCTGTTGGCAACACGCATAAGACGGTCGTCGTAAACATTCAGTGCTGTCAAACGAGACTCTCTCTAGATCTACATAGATATTGGTCAAACAAGAAAACCATCGGTTATTAAATTAACCGGACTGTGAAGTTGAGAGAAAATGAATATGGTTTGGTGTGCAATTTGTATTTGACATGCGTACTGTTTTCTTGGTAGATATGATGCCTAGCTCATCTGTTTTTCATGAGTAAACGGATTGTAATGATAGACCCATTGCGATATTTGCAGTCATGCATACACACTTCAATTCGTTCTTACTAGTAGTTTGCATAAACGATTTGTAATCAGATTACTAACTAAGAACGTTTAGGTGGTTGTGTTAATTACCTTTTCATGAGCTAGCTAGTTACTGGTTCTACTGGCGGCTAATATGATCATGAACAAATTAATGGTTGTGTCGCTGAAAGTATACAGAAAAGTTGTAAAATCAAAGCTAATCGTAAGTGATTTTCCATCGAAATTTATGGTAGAATAGGTACAGAAGGTCCAAGGTGTTAGTGGCCGGGAGAAGCCTCCGTTCATGGCCTGAATTATAATTTCCAGAGAAAGAATACAGAATCATTGTGGTTGTCTTGAATTGGAGGGGCATGGGGAAGAGGCGTAGCTTCACTTGTTTGGACTGTTTTCGCCTGGGGAAGATACGTAGCTTCACTTGTTTGGACTGTTTTCGGTCCATGTTTAATTCGACCGTTGAGTAAATTTTGTCTCTTAATTTGTTTGTGATTTAGTAAAGTTTTTGTAAAAAGTCTTCATCATCATGAATATGATCATTATTGGTTAATTTGATGTTTTCTGTTATGCCATGTGTCTTTACGTGGCACTTGCTAGCAAGCAAGTCAGCCAAGTGAGTACGAGACACAGATGATTGAATAATTCCTCTTTTATTGATGGTAAGACGGCAAGGGAGGCAAAAGTACATGTGCTTACCTATACTAGTTCACTAGTCCAAACTATGCCGACTAGGAACTCCTCCCCAAAGAGCATATCGGCCTTACATGAACATGACAGGAGGAAACATGAAAAAGGCCGAGGAGACTAATGCTAAAAGAAAATAAATTACATAATTTGTAAATTACATTACCAAAACATCCCTAGCACACAAGCAAACTAACCAAAGGCTTAACTAATGACCGTGGACAAGGTTGCTTGTAGCATTACAAGTGCAGCCCCTAACATCCTCCCCCACTTAAGCTGTCGGCGCTCTCGACGACGGCGTTGGCCTTGAAGTCTTCAATCTTCTGCTGTGTTAGAGAGAATCAATCTTCTCATCCAATCATACCCAGAATCTCCTCCATTAAATAGTTCCTATGATTATGCATCAGTTTATGCAGTGGCTACAATCTAGCATTAGTTTTGATTAGCTGTATATTTGTTGTAAATGCATATCAGTTTTCTGATTTGCTGTAATTGCTAGTTATTCTCTTTGTGTAA
>JANPXK010000304.1:0-82207 GCA_024704745.1 Rosa lucieae | reverse complement strand
CAAGGTTAAAGACTCGGCATACCATGGTTAGGCATCTTACTAGTCATGGTTATTTTCATCTTAGGATTATCTTTTCTTTCTCGATGAAGGGTTTAAGTGCGTTGAAAGGTCAGGGTCCTACGTGGACTCTTTGACATTTCAACGCGTACCACGTGGAATGGGTTAAAAAGTCAAAAGTATTTGTCGAACCAAATTATGACATCAACAAAACTACTTGGTAGGATATGACCTTGAGAACAAGACTGTCTCCTTCCAGCCAACTGATTGTACAACTAGCTAGCTAGACACTATGGCCATTCAGAGTGTTTCTAAATGTAACCAACGCAACTACTTCTGTTGCTTTGAGAAGATGATAAAAAACTTTGAGCGTGCTTCTTATCCGTTATATTGTTTAGAAAATGGATATGCAACTACTTCTGTTGCTTTGAGAAGATGTCACGATCTCAGGATCGTTTTCATGTCACGAATTTTAATTTCATGAGAATTATAGACTTTTTTTCCCTTACTTCATGGCTTATGTGAGCTTTTGACTCATTGATGCAGTTCATCATCCAACGACGTACCCTTTTTTTTCGGTTTACCAACTTTGGAGTGACCGCTAGTGGTTTTTACCTTTTGTTTCTTTTCGCTCCCATGCAAGCACTAAAAGCCAGGAGCCAACTGGACTATGTGTTGACTTGCGATGCAAGCCAGGAGGGGCAGAAGGTCTTTGGAATCAATCAATGGCATCCATGGCTACCTGCTTCACTCTTCCACCAATCCCTCGTCATCTTCTCGTTTTCAAAGCTGCACTTTTACCTAATCGTTCCCAAACCTCCAATTTCCCGGGCGCTGCCTCCAGGGTTCCACAATCTAGGGCTTCCGCGCCGGTTGTCAGAGCCAGCATTGCAGCGATCAGGCCCGGCGGTGCCGTCGAGAGTGATAAGTTACCTTCCGACGTGAGAAAGCGAGCAATGGACGCTGTGGACGCTTGTGGAAGAAGAGTGACTGTTGGTGACGTGGCCGGCAGAGCTGGGCTTAAGCTCCATGAGGCTCAGAACGCTTTGCAAGCTCTCGCTTCTGATACTCAGGGCTTCTTGGAGGTCCTAATTTTCACAAATTTATATACTCGTATGCATTATGTTAACAAAAATCATGAACTTTGTTAGTAAATTATGTTTTCTGAAGAAATTGAATGGAAAATGTAGTAGCTCATGTTTAGATTATTTTATAGATTATATTAGTGAAATGGTACAATTCTTATGGTCTGGATATATAGGTCTCCGATGAAGGCGATGTACTCTATGTTTTTCCCAGAGATTATCGAGCAAAACTTGTAGGCAGATCTTTCATAATGAGAGTTGAGCCGCTGCTTGAGAAGGCAAAGGTATTGATGCTTATGGGATTTGATAATTTCTTCATTGTGTTTCAAGTTATGCAAGACATCGGCATTCATATGATGCGTTTTGACAGGCTGGGGCGGAGTATTTAGCAAGGGTTTCAGTTGGAACTACTCTGATTGCTTCCATTATTCTTGTGTTCGCTGCAATTCTTGTTGCCCTTATAGCCATTGCCTTAAAGTAAGTTTTCGGGATACTGTTTTCAATTGAATTTGAACACTTTTGTACTACTAGGACTGTTAATTAACTATACTGTTTTGAGTAAAATAATAGTGAAAATGTTGATGTCATCCCGTCGACGTCTTCAACTTCTTCTTTGGCTAGTGGAGGAAGCTCATATCGGACGAGTTATGATTATTCAATTGATGTTTTTCCCTCGTGTCGGACTGAAGTGTATCGGTAACCCCTGCTATCCTTGTTTCTTATTAAGTGCTGTGGAAGTGTTGCAGTTCGAGTTATTTTAGTTGTTGAGAAGACTTTTGCGAATAACCTCCTTTATTGTTTATGTCATTAATGTACTGGGATTCCAATTGTTTATAGGAAGCAAAAAGAAAAACCACAACCAGTTGTTGAGACGTTGAAATTTGGTGAATCTGTAAGTGAGAGGCTGAAACGTTCATTATATTTATTCAGTCAAGTTTTGTTGAAAAGGAAAGAACTGACTGTATGCATGTTTTCTTTTAGTTTTTCTCATTTGTATTTGGCGATGGTGATCCGAATCGAGGAATCGAAGAAAAGAGATGGAAGCTGGTAAGTGGTAATGATCAAGTACTAAGTTCATTGGTTTGATGCTTACAACAATTTATTTCTGCTCATATACACAGGCAGATTAATTTCTTTCTTTGAGAAATTACCTACACTAGTAATTTAATGGTATTTGTAACTCTCTCTCTCTCTCTCCCCCTCCTGTCAATATATATGTAGATTCCATCTTATGATCTGCATTTGTGCAATAGAGAATATCCTTCGTGCAGAACTTTAGACTGATTTGCAACATAAATGCTTTTAAAATTCCTTCATATATGTAGACAGACACTTAAATCGAAAAGAGTCAGAAAAAAAGAAAAGAAAAAAAAAGAGAGAGAGTAGTGGAACTGTGATGTGAATTGGGAGAGAAAAAGAGGACGCCTTTGATAGAAGTTTTGTTATATCTAGTCATAACATCAGAATCACACTGGTTCTGTGACTGTAACTTACCATGATTACTTCTTAAACTTTTCTTGCTGCCCTAAAGATATACGGATGTGATATTTAAGATTATAAGTTTCTCGACAAATAGTGAAGGAAATTGAGGACCGTACTCAGAAACTGTGGCCCACATATGATCAAGATGAAACTTTTGGTTGGGAAAGTTTTGTATGTGAGACTTTTTTTTTTCCCAATCTTTATAATTTGATAACCAATGCATCTTGGACCTGTTATTATTGAATGTGATTAAAAATAATGATAAATCTTTATATAAATGTAATAACACAATCATTTATTGAACTTAACATGCAGATTGGGAACTACATATCCTCTAATGGTGGTGTTGTTGCAGCTGAAGAGCTTGCTCCATATCTTGATATAGAAACTACAGGGGATACTCTGGTCAGTGTACTTATGATGGCCAAAATTTGTCATCAAATTCCCAATCGTTCATGTGAAAAAGTTTTGCTCTTGTGTTGGTCTCGTTACTAGTTCCTGCTGAGATTTATTTTATAAGATATAGTAAGCAGTTGTATACTTGTATTTAAGTTAGTTAACTGAACACTTCTAGCATTGGCAAATATTCGATACTTCCCCCCACTCCCCGGGGTCCCCCGAAGAATGAATATTCGAAAGCTGCAGCATGCCTGATCATTTCATGATGCTCTATAGTTTCAAAGTTTTATTGAAGTTTCTGGTGTGGAAATCTAATAATATTAATTCGCAAGTCCTCATAAACAGTAACTAGAATCATTCCTGTACATGGCATGATCTTTCTGCTATTGGAAAACAATGAATTCATGTATTGAACAGTAACTAAATCCATGACCTTTCTGTTATTGGAAAACAATGAATTCGCATAAGTCCTCATTTACTGTTCATCCGGGAGTTTCATTTATGGTAGGAAAGCTTTTATTCGAATAAAAGCTTTCCTACCATAAATGAAACTCCCGGATTATGTTGTGTTGGTTGACATCATATTGAGCATTTCAATCTGATCAGTTTTTATCCAAATTATTTTCTGCTGTGAACTTCTTGTCCACAGCTCCTATACTTCTTTTCTTTTAATTGAAAGTGTTTCTTTTCAAAAAAAATAAATAAACAAAATCAGATCAAAGTTCAAACACTTCATGTGTTTGGAAAATCTCACTGTTTTTTTTTCTTTAGGTAAGTCTTTCCTTTTTATTCCTTATTCTGCCGCTTAATGTCTTTTTACTCTGCAAATTTCAGACTGATGAAGCATACATCTTACCTGTTCTTTCACGGTATGAGGGTCAGCCTTTAATAGATGAGGAGGTATGTTTAACATATTTGATTTAAATCAATGACATCTATTTTGTTTCTGCATATACATATTGACATAAAGAAGTGTTGGAAAAATCAATTTCTGTTTTGGACTGTGATGTCCTTGCAATTTATGATATCATCACATTAGTTAGTAGTGTTTGTTGCACGGTGTTGATACTATTAACTCCTGGGTTTCAAGCCATTCTGCTTCATGCAATCCCACCCATGCCTTTTGTAATGGCTTAGTTCTCTTAGATAAGGAAATATATTATTCATTCAGAAATATTTAAATGTAAAAAATGCATATTATGCAGGGAAACATTCTGTACCAGTTTCCATCTCTACAGCGCACAGCTTCTAGGAAGATGAGAATATGTCCAGAGATTGTTGGAGAAGCTGATAAATTTTTTAAGGAGGAGAAATGGCAATTTAGGTCCTTTTTCTATTTGCCTTTTCCAATTGTTCGGTGATTTTCATCTGCAATTAAATTTAGCGATTAAGTTTTCTCTTTGCAGTAAAATTAGTATTGCTAAGAGAGCAATGGTCGTTGGACTTGGTGGACTCAATGTATTTGGGGTTCTCATTCTGAGAGGCCTATTACAGTATGTTTGACTTGAACTCTGTTATTGCTTGCTTCTGTGTGCTCTATATTTTTCTTATCTCACCACTCCATTCTCATTCGAAGGGATCCTATAGTTGCACAAGTTGGTTTTATCAAGTTTATTACAAGCATAAATCCTCTACTTCAGGTATAATTTAATTTCAGTTAAATAGAAATTTCCTACTTGTACCTCAGTATGTACATATTTCTGTGAAATAGTTGAGCTAGACAATATTACAACTGAGAATTAATTTGCATGAATATTCAATTATCCTCTGTTTTTGTGAAAGTGGCGTTACTTGTGTTTTCCTTGACTGTGATAATGGTGGCAGAATTTGCCCAACTGGCTACTTTCATATGATCATCCTATCAACTTGTTCTGTGGCGTTACAGCTATCTTCTAACTTTTTTGTGTCATGTTGTTTAGCATGGCCTCTCGGAATTTCATGTGTGTCAATGTTTCTGACGTGGGTTCTTCTTTGTTGTCACCTTCAAACGTAAAAACTGATTTGTATGCTTGCTCTCTTCATACAGTAACAAACAACTGGGCATGATCGATGTCCTCATGATGAATGGCTCAGAACATGGAATTCTGCATGTGTGCATCTTTGTAGTTGACTTGTATAGAAATCTAATCTATGATTTCTAATGTTCTTTTAATGTTCAACAGCTAAAGATTTCTGAACTTGCTCCTATGATGCATGATCTTTTAGTTAACAGATAAGATTTTTAGTATATAATAGTTTCAACTGATCTCTAAGTAGTTGCAAAGGCTGAACTTTACTCAATGCTTATATGTTCACTATATATTAATTCAACAGACTCTATTGAGTTTGATTTATCTCCTTGAGATTTGCAGATTTATGCTGGTTTCTTCTTTGTAATTCCTCTGTTCCGGTGGTTTGTCTTGCTCAAGACAAATGCTGACATAGAAAAAAGAAATCAAGCCAGACAGCAATTTGCTCAAGACATTGAATTGCCTGATCTATCACTAAGACAAAAGGTTTCTCTTTCAAATTTTGCATCCCTTTTTCAGTTAAACGTTTATTGCTCTCTGCTTTGTTCTCAAGTGTTGCATTATTATATGTTTGGATAACTATGACTCCTAGCTAATTGCCCTTTACTGTTTTTCTATTTAAGTAAGTTGTGTGTGGACTTTTTTGTTTTAGGTTCAATCTGAAAGTGTACTAAATCATCATATTTGTACCGTGATGCATGATTTACTTCATTTTATGTTGTAAGACGGAGTATATCTTGATACATTATGAGACAAAGTGTAGTCTAATGCTGCTTCCAATTTCTACTTCTGCTGGAGGGGAGGCAACGTCAGAGAGCAATAAAAACAAATATCCGCTACTGCTCTCTCTCTCTCTCTCTCTCTCTCTCTCTCTCTACTAAGATTACTTAATCTGAGAAACTACTTTTGTGACCTGTTACATACTGCACTTGACTGCTCCCATAAAGTTGACTTAGGGTATTAGGTACTCCTAAAAACATAGGATCATATCGTTATTACTTAATGGGCGCTGCTCCCATGAAGTCGTCCTAGGATTGGCTAGGAAGCTCAAGTTATTACATTATAATTTTAGATTTATAGTTATATTGCACTCTGTCTACATTTTCTTTTGGCCTCGATCATTAAGACACAACTGATGCCCAGATTTAATGATTGACTTGTTTCTTCACTGATGAATAAACATTTACTTTGTTACAATGCATGATTCTATTCAGCTCCTCAGTGCTCGGAACATGGCCCAAAGAATTGTCATAGGGCTGGACAGAATTGTTTATAGCTCTCGCAAGGATTTGTTTGAGCAAGAGTTGGATAGAGGGTTTCAACAAATAGACAAGTCATAAAAAAAAGGCTACTTTTACTTGGGTAAGATATCATTTCTCGTCTAATGCACTATGTTTCCATTCTAAAATTGTCTGAAGCAAATGCTTACTTGGTTCAGGATTTAAGGACACAAGGATTGATGACTAAGGATCGGAATATCTTGTAGTGCTTTTTTCAATTTACTGATAGCGGACTATATCACTAGTTTTGTTTCAGTGACTGAAGCTACTAAAGGCATTAGTGTTTCACAACTCTGGCTGCGAAACCTTTACACTTGAAGTCTTATTTCGCAAGCTGTTGATGCACCCTTGGTGGTACCTGCATTTGTTCATAAACATAGTTCTTTTGTGGGGGTGCAGGCGTGAAGCTGGGATGATACTTTGTAATATACATTTCAAGTGGACAAGTTTACTATTTACAAATGAAGACTTTTTGTTGAAGGATGTCGACATAATGTGTGTCTCTTCAAACTAGAGTTTTAGTCGTAGAGTTGTAATAGGAGAAGGTTCTAGATTTCCTAGTTATGTTCGGATTCTATTACCTTTCATGTACTCTGTAACTCCCTATATAAAGGGCTCCTATTATCAATAATACAACACAATTCTCTTTGCAATTCCATTTTCACTACAACACATTATCAGCACGAGCTTTAACCCTAGCCTAAGAAAAAAAAAAAAAAAAATCCTAAAAACCAAAAACTGCAGCCGCAAGCCCTAGCTGAAAAAAAACCCTACACCTCCCTGCAGCCTTCAACCCTCGCCACAAGCACCACACCTGCAGCCTCCCGCCGCAAGCACATCGCCTGCCGCCCTAGCCGCAATCCCTGCAGCCCTAGCCGCAATCTCTGCAGCCCTAGCCGCAATCTCTGCAGCCCTAGCCGCAATCTCTGTAGCCTCCTTGCAGCCCCACCGCGCCATTACTGCCCTGCAGCCCTACTGCCCTTGCAGCCCGTGCATCAGCCCGCCAACCTACAGCAGCCCACGCACTACCTCGCCTACACTGCCTGCAACTCGCGCGCCCCTGTTACCAGCGCTGCAACCTACAGCCCGTGCTAGCCTCCTGCTGCCCGTTGCTGCCTACCAGCCTTCCTGCGTGCTGCTGCCTGTGTCCCTGCTTTCCTGCGCGCTGCATGCTGCTGCCTGCCGTGCTGAGCCTGCTGCTGCCCCGCGTGCCTGCTGCTGCTGCTGCCACCTCTTGCTGCTACCCCGCGCACCTGCTGCCACTGCAAATTGCTGCTGCTGCCCCAAAACACACCTGCTCCAACACGAGCTTGTTCTCAAACTCCAGATCATCAAGTAAGTTTTTGGTGATTAAGTTGCTGCTTTCTTATATTTAAATTCCTTTATTTGCTGCAGAATTTTGAAATATATGAACATAGTTTCATAAGCGGAATTGTGGGGATTCACGCTTAACGAACTAAGAGCGTTCGTAACAGATGAACTAAGAGTGTTCATAATAAACCAACTAGGCCTCATCATATGGCCCTTGGGCCCTAAGCCCACCCGGCCCGGCCCTTCTATTAGGGCGGGCCAGCCCGACCCTTTCTCAAATAGGGTAGGGTAAGGGTCATGCAAATGAAACCCGGCCCTACCCTACGGCCCGGCTCGATTGAGCCCGAAAGGGCCAAGCCAGGCCCGGCCCTAAAATTTATATTTTTTTTTATTATTTTCTATATTACATATTTACATAAAAAGAAATAAGAAATATGTTATTTTAGAGAATGGGTATTAGATTGAACATTTGAACCCAATTAATTTGTAATCTAATTTTTTATCATACACTCCAAAGAGAATGGACACTAATTTTTTATATCTCTCTAATTTTTTTATAAATCTATATTTATATATCATACACTCCAAAGCAACCTCTATCAATTCAAAGAAAATGAGAAAATCAACCATTGGATGTGATTATTACAATAAATTATGCATGTGGTTAAAAATTTAGTCAATTTCACCATAGTTTAGAAACCGATCGGATTGGTCAAACCATATTCACTTGTATGTTTTATTGGTTGACCGATGGCGTGACAACTGCAAAACGTGCTAATTTTTTTACATCACATTTTTAAATATTTCATCAATGGATGTGCGTAGATATAAGATAAAAATTTCAAATTTAATTACAAATATGTTGGTCTACACCAATTTGCCTCCTAAAGTTGTATAACTTATACATTGCATTTAAATGATTGAGGTTACCCTCCATGAGCAAAATGGGGGACGAAATTGAATTTTTTAAAATAAACCACTGGATGTTGTTTTCATATGAATATATGTTAGTGGTAGAAATTTCAGCAATTTCCGCCTTCGGTTGGACCTCGACCTACCCGGTCAACTCAATACCCTAAATAGAACATAAAACAAATATGCTCTTAACCGGTCCTTGGCAATTCACTTTTTTCGATCTTTCAGCTCCCACACTCTCATGGGTAGGGGGTCTACTTACGGATGTCAAAATTTCGTAACGTTTGTCCGCGCATGGTGCCGCTCCCCTTAGGGAAGTTTGCTTGTGCAAAGCGTTGACCGCTACGTTGGACGCCTTATTCACGGCAGATCGGCCTAATTTCTTTACACAATACCTATCAATGTGGTATAAACATATGAGAATTTTCAGATTGGTCGATTTTCATTTCAAAATTTTTGGATGGCACATAATCCTTATATGCCTTGTAATGCAGTATAACTAGTTTATTAGACTTGTTACCCTCCATGAGCAAAATCGGGGACGAAATGCAATTTTTTTTAAATGAACCGCTGGATGTTGTTTTCATATGAATATATGTTAGTGGTAGAAATTTCAGCAATTTCCGCCTTCGGTTGGACCCCGATCTACCCGGTCAACTCAATACCCTAAATAGAACATAAAACAAATATGCTCTTAACCGGTCCTTGGCAATTCACTTTTTCGATCTTTCAGCTCCCACACTCTCATGGGTAGGGGTCTACTTACGGATGTCAAAATTCCGCAACGTTTGTCCGCGCATGGTGCCGCTCCCCTTAGGGAAGTTTGCTTGTGCAAAACGTTGACCGCTACGTTGGACGCCTTATTCACGGCAAATCGGCCTAATTTCTTTACACAATACCTATCATGTTGTATAAACATATGAGAATTTTCAGATTGGTCGATTTTTCATTTCAAATTTTTGGATCGCACATAATCCTTATATGCCTTGTAATGTAGTATAACTAGTTTATTAGGCTTGTTACCCTCCATGAGCAAATTGGGGGACGAAATGGAATTTTTTTAAATGAACCGCTGGATGTTATTTTCATATGAATATATGTTAGTGGTAGAAATTTCAGCAATTTCCGCCTTCGGTTGCACCTCAATCTACCTGGTCAACTAAATACCCTAAATAGAACATAAAACAAATATGCTCTTAACCGGTCCTTGGCAATTCACTTTTTTCGATCTTTCAGCTCCCACACTCTCATGGGTAGGGGGTCTATTTATGGATGTCAAAATTCCCCAACTTTTGTCCGCGCATGGTGCCGCTCCCCTTAGGGAAGTTTGCTTGTGCAAAACGTTGACCGCTACGTTGGACGCCTTATTCACGGCAAATCGGCCTAATTTCTTTACACAATACCCTCAATGTTGTATAAACATATGAGAATTTTCAGATTGGTCGATTTTCATTTCAACATAATCCTTATATGCCTTGTAATGTAGTATAACTAGTTTATTAGGCTTGTTACCCTCCATGAGCAAATTGGGGCACGAAATGGAATTTTTTAAAATGAACCCTGGATGTTGTTTTCATATGAATATATGTTAGTGGTAGAAATTTCAGCAATTTCCTCCTTCGGTTGGACCTCAATCTACCTGGTCAACTCAATACCCTAAATAGAACATAAACAAAATATGCTCTTAACCCGGTCCTTGGCAATTCACTTTTTCTATCTTTCACGCTCCCACTCTCATGGGTAGGGGGTCTACTTACGGATGTCAAAATTCCGCAACGTTTGTCCGCGCATGGTGCCGCTCCCCTTAGGGAAGTTTGCTTGTGCAAAACGTTGACCGCTACGTTGGACGCCTTATTCACGGCAAATCGGCCTAATTTCTTTACACAATACCTATCAATGTTGTATAAACATATGAGAATTTTTAGATTGGTCGATTTTCATTTCAAAATTTTTGGATCGCACATAATCCTTATATGCCTTGTAATGTAGTATAACTAGTTTATTAGGCTTGTTACCCTCCATGAGCAAATTGGGGGACGAAATGGAATTTTTTTAAATGAACCGCTGGATGTTGTTTTCATATGAATATATGTTAGTGGTAGAAATTTCAGCAATTTCCGCCTTCGGTTGGACCTCAATCTACTTGGTCAACTCAATACCCTAAATAGAACATAAAACAAATATGCTCTTAACCGGTCCTTGGCAATTCACTTTTTCGATCTTTCAGCTCCCACACTCTCATGGGTAGGGGGTCTTGTGAGCCCCGGAAATTTTATCAAGCTTAATTTGAGATCGTTCGATAAATTATTTATTTACGATCTCGGTAATTGTTAAGTGCTCAAGAATAATTTCAGAATTTTACATAAAGTGAATTCCTCAATTTAGGAGTTGGATAGTAAAGTTTACGGCACGACGAGTTCGTGGAACTTTTCGGGGAATTTTTCGGATACCCGAGCTATTTTTTTTAACTATTTTCTGAAGTTGAGGAATTTTAGAAATTTAATTAAGAAATTAGGAAACAGTTGGCGTCATCCTAGCCGTCCACTGACTCCACCGCTTGATCTGGGCCCTTGATTTCATTTTAAAGGAAGGACCCCAAACTCAGTTGATTCAGAACAGTCGAGAGAGAGAGCTTAGAGCTTTCTGACCCGAAATAGCCACCAGCCACAGGCTCCGACCGACGCTACTTCGTCCGGCCACCGATCACTGACAGACGACCGCCATCTGCTTCATCTCCGCGTCGCCTACCTTCCTATACCATCAGATCGTCCATGCACCGACAGTGAACGGAGCAGCAACGAAGGGAAGTCCCGAGCTTTCTCCGGCCACCTGCAACTTCCGGCGACTTACGAAGCTGAATTTGGTATGGAAACCCATCTCCTCGTCCTACTCTACAAGTTTCTGCACTTAGTTTCGAATTAGAGTAAGTTTTGATGATTTACGTTTCTGGGTAGTTACGGCCTGGCCGTGTTCTTCGTCTCCGGCGGCCTCTCCGGGCTTCGTTTCCTGCTCGACTGCACTCCCAGGCTAACAATCAAAGAATTTTCTGGTTGTTGGCATCACACTCATCAGTTCATCACTTTCCCGGTCCCGGCAGTGAGTTGGGCTTGGCTGCAGAAGACTTCCGAAGGTATAATTCGACTTCTTGAGTGGGAATTTGATTCTTGTTGTGTAAATCAGAGTTTGTTGCTGGTATTGAAACTTTGGAATCGATTGTTGGTGTGTGAAAGGAACTGTGGAGTTGTGGTGGAGTTCGGGTTTGTCTGGTTTGGGTGTTTAGCCTGTTAAGTTGTTGTAGTTAGCAAGCTGGAACACATTTTGACTTGTTAGTGGTTGCTTGATTGAGTGGGTATTGTGATGCATATTTGAAATTGTGGCTGTTGTCAAGAAATTGTGAATTTGGTTGAAATATTTGAAATTGGCTAAGTGGGTGTTAATAGTAGTTTTAGGTACACCTTGAATAAAAGTTGGAATAAACAGTGGGTGTCCTTAGTATTTTCCGTCGAAGTACTGTGTGTGAAGTAAATTGGACTCTTTTGTTGGTAAAATCGTTATGGATTTGCTTGTGCATTTCACGGCTTGATAGTGAGTAAAGAAAAGAAATGTGTATATATTGGGTGGCCTTAGTAAAATTATGGTGCACCTAATATATCGAGTCGATATCACAATTTTAAGTAATGTTCGGTAATTTGAGTTAATTATCGAACTAGTCTCGATTGGTCAAACATGGTCAAATGGTCAAATGTGGTCAACCCTTGGTCAACTCCTGGTCAAACCAGGAAAGGTTGGTCAAACCTTGGTCCACTCCTGGTCCAACTAGGAACAGTTGGTTTAGACGATATATTAGTCGTCGAGATTTCGTATAATTGTTCAAAAGATATTAACTATCGAAATGTCGGAATCTAGGACTCCAGTTACCCGAGGAACAGAAGGTTCGTGACTCCCGAAGTACGTGAGAGAAAGCATTGGAATCCAGGTAGGGATTCAGGACTCTCCTCGATTAGTTGTTTCTTTATATCTTGTGTTAAAATATGCATGATGGGTGGTACGGTTTGGTTATGTTAAAATGCAATGCATACTAACCAAATTGTGAGAGATGTGATGGCTTGAGAGCGAAAGGGGCACTGACTTCCTTGGGTTCGATCCCCTAAACCTCCGGAGGGTTAGCTATACCGGTCGTCCGAATATCCGCAATCACGGACTCGGTACGGTGTATAGCTAGGTAGTGGACGTTCTCGCTACGCTTACCTGGTGATAAATCAAATTGAGGTAAGGTCGTGTAGTGGGTCTATGGGACCGGCCATCAGGTAACACTTGGATTTGGCGCCGTTTTATTTAAGCATCATGCATCAGTTTTCAAGTTGAAAATATTAATGTTTGTCGTTCATTTTCAAATATTTGGTTTAAGCCTATTTTCATACTAGAGCTCCAAAATCTATTTATTGGTTTCAAACCTAGTCGAGATAGTGTTCCTGTTGAGCTGCGAGGACGAAAGCTCACCCCTACAACAGTGTGGATGCAGGTACTGTGCACTGATGACGGGACAGTAGCGGACGGAGCTGGGTGTGCATAACAAGTTCGGTAAACCCTTGTCTGGAGTTGTGCTAAATCTCATTTCTCAAACTTGTGCTTAGGAGCTTGTTGTTATCTAGCCTCGAGTTAAATTCAGTTTATTTCTCTTTCATTGAAATCCCCCGTGTGCGTCTTTATCCAAGTTCTGAACAAACAAAGTATTCCTAGCAAATCCGAGTTTTCACCTCAAAATTATTTTTAGCTTCCGCTGTGTTTTACGAAAAGTTTTCAAACAAAAAGCCTAGCGGTTCTCTAGAATGTAAATCGAGCATTCGGTTTATATTTTAGAGGCTCGCGGCACTGTGACGTGCTTAAGCTGGTGAGGTGCAGCTTGGGGCGTTACAGGTCTACTTACGGATGTCAAAATTCCGCAACGTTTGTCCGCGCATGGTCCCGCTCCCCTTAGAGAAGTTTGCTTGTGCAAAGCGTTGACCGCTACGTTGGACGCCTTATTCGCGGCAGATCGCCTAATTTCTTTACACAATACCTATCAATGTTGTATAAACATATGAGAATTTCAGATTGGTCGATTTTCATTCAAAATTTTTGGATAGCGCACATAATCCTTATATGCTTTGTAATGTATATAACTAGTTTATTAGGCTTGTTACCCTCCATGAGCAAATGGGGGACGAAATGGAATTTATGAATATAAACAGAATGTTCAATAAAAAACACTGAGTCTTTTTATCAAATATATACCATTAAGCCATATTTTGAGAAGAAAAAAAATAATGTTTTTTTTTTTGTTAAACAAAATAAGGCCCTTTTTGGCCCATTTCGGCCCTATTTGAGGGCCGGCAGGACCCGGACCTTTCGGCCCTAACGGATCGGGCTTTTTGGGCGGGTAAAGGTTAGCATATTTAAGCCCCGGCCCGACCCTACCCGGCCCTAAATTTTGTTGACTTTGACTAGGCCCGGCCTGGCCCGACCCTAAGCCCTAAAATTTAGGGTAGGGCCGACCCTAGCCCGGCCCATGATGACCCCTAAAACGAACTAAGAGCGTTCGTAATCAATGAACTAAGAGTGTTCATAATATTCGGACTAAGAGCGTCCGCAAGCATCAAATTATGACCATATTAAACGTCAATGTTTCGGTCTAATCCAAATATTCTTGGAAATTGATTTTTTGGTAGCATAGCTCGGAAATCTTATCAATATTAGTTTTCGTGGAAGTATTGACTCCGAAACTAATTTGTTCTTGTTTCACCCTTTTTTAGGATGTCAAACACGAACAAACTCAATTTTGTTCCATTTGATTATGCAGGCAAAAGATACCTATTGTGGGCTTAGGACGTTGAGCTCCATCTTATGTCCCGTGATCTATTGCACACAATCCAAGAGCTTTGTTCTAAAGGAACTGCTCTAGACCCTCAAACTGAGATTGACAATTCCAGGGCACTTGCCCTAATGATGCGACATATGGATAGAGACCTCCAGTTTGAGTTCATGAATGAGGATAGCGCCATAAAGCTTTGGCAAGCGCTTCGTGAACGTTATGGCAATGTTCGTGACTCCATCCTTCCGAATTTAGAAGCAGAATGGAATGATCTTCACTTCTCTGACATTGATACAGTCATACAATTTTATTCGGAAGCTCTCCGCATCACAGGAATGATGCACTTCTGTGGCAAGACGATCACAGAAGAACAATTGATTGAGAAAATCCTCAATACCTTCCGTGTCTATGCTATGAGGTCCTGTGATTTATTTCGGACTCTTATAAATGCAAGATGGATCACAAGCTTTCAAAAGCTTATTGAAGCTATGGAAATTGCTGAAAGACAAGACAATGAGCTTGTGAGAAGAGAAATTGATAGGCTTAGAGATAGCTATCCAGAGCATCGTCCCATGGCTAGAGAAAGTCGCCATAGACCTCATGATCCATATGATCGAAATGCTCATGAAGGTAGTCTCCAAAGGCAACAATCACGCCACCATAGGAGCCGTGACTTTGAGGGACTAAGGGTTGGAAACCATAGAGCCAACGTTGGCCATGGTCATAATCTTCCAACGCCTCATGTCCTAGGGACCATGCACATTGCACCAATGCGCCTCAATCAAGGGAGAATCCTCTTCATGGTATCTATTTCTGATATGGAACGTCTGATCAATGGGCCTGAGTTTGCAATGTACCTAAGAATGTAGCTGCCTCACAATGATCAAGACATCGATTTCAAGAAGACTTTAAATCTGGCGATGAAGACAAAATGCCGCAGATTTTTTTTTTAAATAGTCTTTTATTTCCAAGAATTATGTAATGGCAGTTATGCCTTAAATCAATAAATGACATTTTGTTTTAACTCTTTCTCACTTGGCTCACCTAATTAAGTATGATGTCTAGGAAAGTAATTGAGATTAGTCGTACTTAAGAGAGCCTCGCTCCACCGACATCTCTTCCTACTTTCCTGGTCATATTTGATTGGGAGTCACCGAAACGGATTAAGTGACTACAATCTGTCTAAGTTGATTTTTATTTTTGGATTAGACTTTGGTTAGAAACTTGATGTAATCATTGGCTATTAATAAATTGTCGATTCTTTTACTTAATGTTGGGACATACCTTAATTCGAACTTTATTTGAAAGATATAAGAGCCAATGGTTTTCATGTGGAAACACATTGTGAGAATGGACAAGAGTTCATTTGCATCACCTCTAATGACTACGGACATAAACAAGTATTAGAGAAACTTATGTGTCGCTCTAGTGGGTTGTATGCAACTACTATTCGAGTCATTGAATCCAACCATGTCATGAGAGATGATTTATGGGATTCTGACAAATGTAGGCTTTGGCATGACCGTTTGGGACACCCAGGTCATGACATGATGATCCGTGTATTAAAGACTTCACACAGACATCAATTTTTTAGAGCGAAAAGAAGTAAGAACCAAGAATTGGTTCGAGGAGCTGCACATGCGCCTTATGGCGCCATGATTGTGCAAGACTGGCCACACATGGCCAGCACCGCCTACCCCCTGCGGCCAATACATGGCATTGACGCCATGTAAGGAGACTTGGCTCCTCTCTCTACTACTTCTCAAAGTAAATTGTGACATTTTGGCTCAACCAAAACCTTCATTGGTTGATTATCAGGCCAATCTTTCATTCTGTAAAGCCTGTTTTTTAAGGACACTAAAGGAATAATTTCATTCTTACAAAGAATCCAATGGGATTCTGTGGATCGACTCAACCAACTTACGGATTGCTTAGATGTTTTATGCTGTTGGTTGATATGTGGACATGCTGGTCGCGTGTCGCACTATCGTCCACTCGTAATGCTGCTTAAGATGAACTCCTAGCCCAAATCATATGGCTACGGGCTCACTACCCGGATCATCCCGTTCAGTCAATTTGACTTGAAAATGCTAGAGAGTTTACATTGAAAATTTTCGATGACTATTGCATATCATTGGGTATTGATATCAAGTATCATATTCCCATGTACACACCCAATTGGTCTGGTGGAAAAGCCACCATTAAAAGACTACGATGGTAGCCCGGACTTTGGTAATGTGCACCAATATTTCCGCTTGGGTTATGCAATATTGCATGCAGCTATGCTCATTTGTCTACAACTCATAGCAGCCACTTAACTTTTATTTGCGTTACAGCTAGTGACTGAGTTCGAGTCTAAATATCTTGTACTTATGCATATTTGAGTGTACGGTTTATGTGCCAATTGCGCCGCCACAGCGTATCAACATGAGTCATTGCAATGAATGCATATATATATATATATATATATATTTGTGTTGGACATAGACCTCCAACTATAAGTCCGCTATATAGAACCCTTGACAGGCGATCTCTATTTTGCTGGATTTGCGAATTGTCATTTTGATGAGACAGTCTTCCCGTCGTTAGGGGGAGATTAGAACGTCAATGTTCAATAGAAATGACAAGAATTGTCGTGGTCTGTCCCCACTATGTCTCATCTTGATCCCCTAAAAGTGACAAGATCACATATACCTGCTGCAAACATGCCTGCAAGGATTGATGTCTCCACAAGAGGACATGGTGCCACCCAGAGAAGATGGGTACGGCACCACCACCATGGATGGTGGTATGGTGACGCCACAAGGTGGCATCATAGGCCATGGGTTCCGCTAGAGAGCGTAGGAGACCCATAGGTTCGATGGATTCTCTCCCTAAGAAGAGAGCGAGTTTGGCACAACTTGATCCCTTGATCATTGATACTCAAAATCCGTCTCATGAGAATATTTTGGATTGTGGTTATGTCCAAGAGACATCATTGGGGGACGCCTCAATGTTAGAACCAATTCCTGAGAATATAGAGATCTCTACGAACTACACTAGTGTAAATGAGGATGTGGAATTGTTGAGACCAATGACATCGAACCTTACTCCGTTGAAGAATGCCAACGTAGAGAAAATTGGCCTAAATAGAAAGATGCGATCCTGGTTGAATTGGATTCACTAACGAAGAGGAAGGATTTCGGGCCTGAGATGCCAACACCTCCTAACATAAAACCTGTTGACATTAATAGGTCTTCGTTAGATAGCGTGATGAGAAAAAGAGATGATAATCTCGCCTTATGACGCAAGGCTTCTCACAAAACGCCTTGGAATCGACTACGAGAAGACATATTCTCTCGTAATGGATGTCATTGCACTCCACTACCTTGTCAGTTTAGTAGTTTCCAAATAACTGAACATGCAGCTTACGAATGTGGTCACTATGTATCTCTATGGGGATCTAGATACGGAATATAGTGAAGGTTCTTGTGGACTTCATTTACCCAAGTCAAGTGGTTCTAGACCACGGAGTGTGTTTGCAACGAGGTTGAAATGCTCACTAAAATAACTACTTGATTGGGAAGGGATATGAGGAACTAGGCCCATGTGTTTCCATGACAAGTTCCGGATTTGCAATTGTCGCGGTTTATGTTGATAAACATATTTGAAATCCTTGAGAGTTAAGGGAAACCGCTGAACACCTGAAATCCGAGTTTGAGAGGAAGGACCTTGGGAGAACACGGTTTTGTCTAAATTCAGAACTTGTATACAGTGTCAATAGATGCATAGGCATTTTGATAAAGTCAAAGATGCACTCCCATGGTCGTCCGTAGTCTTGGCCCTAAAAGGGATCCGTTTCGTCCCAAGGATGATGACGAAGACGTGTTAATAGAAAAAGTGTTTACTTATGTACAATAGGCGCATTATTGTACTTAGCACAATACAAGACCGGACACCTCAATTATTATGAATTTGTTGGCTAGATATAGCCCCGCGCCAACGCAACACCATTAGATTGGTATAAAGACAATCTTTCTATACTTGAGAGGTACGATTGATATGGGCTTGTTTTATCCCTAATGAGAGAAAAGAAATGACGGAAGTGTGGGATCAGACCCCACAAGTCAAAATGCCACCTTCCGTGCTCCTCCTCCCCTCCATCAAAATGACAACGATGTCTTGATGGGTTTTGCTGACGCAGGGTGTCTCTCTGACCCTCACAAAGGTTGCTCCCAAACGGGTTATGTCTTTACCATGGGAAGCACTGCGATATCTTAGAGGTCTACAATGCAGAACCTTGTTGCTACTTCCTCAAATCATGCAAAGATTATTGCTCTACATGAAGCCGTGCGAGAATGCATATGGCTAAGATCTGTAGTCAGACACATTCGAGGAACTTGTGGTTTGAAGTCTACCACAGATGAACCTACATGCATTTATGAAGATAATGCAGCTTGTATTGAGCAAATGAAGTTAGGTTTCATCAAGGGCGACAACACCAAGCATATATCTCCTAAGTTCTTTTATAATCAGCAACAACAGGCACTTCTAAATATTGAAGTGAACCAAATCCGATCTGAGGATAATGTAGCGGACTTATTTACTAAGTCGGTACTAAAATCCACTCTCGAGAAACATGTGAAGAGCATCAAATTGAGAAAGTTATTCGAACTCCCATGATTGTAGCAATCAGGGGGAGATATTGACATCAGGGGGAGGCATGATGTCTACATGTTCGATCTCGAAGAGTGAAGTACGTGTTGTGCTCTTTTTGTCCTTCGACCAGGGTTATTTTTGTCCCATAGGGTTTTTGTTACCTGGCAAGGTTTTTAACGAGGAAACAATCAAAGCGTCATCACCATGTTTGAGCGGCACAAGGGAGAGTGTTGAAGGATGTCGACATAATGTGTGCCTCTTCAAACTAGGGTTTTAGTCGTAGAGTTGTAATAGGAGAATGTTCTAGATTTCCTAGTTATGTTCGGATTCTATTACCTTTCATGTACTCTGTAACTCCCTATATAAAGGGCTCCTATTATCAATAATACAACACAATTCTCTCTGCAATTCCATTTTCACTACAACATTTTTAAGCATCACAACTGGCTCATGTATATATACGTTTTGTGGTGCTACACTGCCAAATTAATCCAAGTAACAATTGACCAAAATGACTCTCAACTTTAAAAAAGTTTAGTGACTTTTGTGCTTAACTAACACATGCAGTCCCTACAGTTAAACTGTTAAAGGGACAAACCTAGAAATTTTGGAAGTTCAGAGACCAATATTGCAACATATACCTTGCTTGAGCTACAAATGGTGAAGAAACTTAACATCTATAGTGATTTGTTGTACATATCGGGACGAAGTAGGTGAATTGAAATGAATCTAAATAAACTTAAATTGAAGATCAGCAATAACCAAATAACTGAAACTTCTCGATTTGGATCTAATATTATAGTTCCATATTACTGATACATCGGTGACAAAGTGAATATAGAGACGCCAATGTCTTAAGCTTATGACCATCTTTATTCATAGTTCAAATTCAAAAAATTCAAATTAATAACTAGATGAGAGTCTATGGCAAAGTCTTTGGCAAACTAGCACAAATGCCATTCTTTGACATTCATTGGAAGAGTGGGGGATTAATTAAGATGGTCTCCAGAAGTGAGACTATATTGCTTCCAAGTTCCAATTCATTGTCAGTCGTCACTAGAAGTGGAAGCCATTGACAGTCATCCCTCCATCAACGCAAATAGACTGCCCTGTTATGTAAGAGGTTGCCGGAAGGCATAGAAATGCCACCAATGCAGACACCTCTTCAGGCTCTCCGGTATGTCCTAATAGGGTTCAAGAGATGACAGCCTCCAAAAACTTTTCGTTACTCAAAACCTACATGTGAAAATGAATCGATACCGTGAATTAATTGGGTGAAAAGTCTAGGTATGCGCATTTGAAATCATTTATCTACTATATCTTACAGGTTCAACAAGAGGAGTACTTTTGATGAACCAAGGTGCAACACTGTTGATCCTAATCTTGTCTTTCGCCCATCACAAGCCAAGTTTTGGGCTAATTGATTCATTGCTCCTGAAATATAGTAGAGAAGAGATCGGCCATCATGTTTAACTATTGTCAGTATGGCTGCAGTATGGCTTGCATGTTGGTTTACTGTTTTATGCTTGACCAGCATGGTTTACTGATTTGTACATTACTTTCCACTGTTCTTACCTTACCATAGTTGTTAATCTTAGTTATGGGCTTAGTTGGTAGAGTTGAGGCTAAAAGCAACCGGCTTACTCCTTGTATATATATTGTATCTTGTAATCTGTTCTTTTCAATGAAGAAAATATACAACAAGAAAATTTCCACAAATCTCTTGCTTGTTTGCTTCATGGTATCAGAGCAGGACTTTAAGGCCTGAGTCTTTTTTTCTTTCTTGTGTAGTTCCTGAGTTTACCAGCTTAAGATGGCTGGGAAATCTAGTTCTAAAGATGATGAACCTCTTGCAAATTCTTCAGATGTGGAGTTTAATCCAAACCAACGTCTTAACTCTGTCTTGTTGAATGAATTCAACTACCTTTCTTAGGCTAGAGCTATTACACTTGCTCTTGGAGGAAGGTCTAAGCTTGGCTATGTCAATGGAGTTGTGCAGAAGCCTAAAACTGACTCCTCTACATATGATTCTTGGCTGTGCAAGGATCAACTTGTTATGTCTTGGCAGCTCAACTCTATGGAGAGCAGAATAGCAGAAATTTTCAGCTTTTCTGAGTCATCTATGCATCTCTGGAATCATGTTAAAGAGATGTATGGAAATCAGAACAATGCTGCTCAGGTTTTTCAACTCAAACGAGACATTGCTGATCTTTAACAATAAGGTAAACCTTTTGTTCAACATCTTGGTAGCCTTACAACTCTGTGGAATGAGCTATATGTTTATAGACCTCATACCACCGAGGCTAGTGTTTTGTTAAAAAAAGCTGAGGAGGACAAGATCTTTAAACTCCTTGCAAGCTTAAGCTCAGAATATGAAGATTTGAGAAGCCATATTCTTATGAGTACTGAGCTACCCACTTTCAACAATGTGTGTGCTACTATTCAAAGAGAAGAAGTTCAAAAGAAGGTGATGAATATGGAAACTAAGACTAGTGCATCTGAAACTAGAGCTTATGTTGCTAATCACAACCCAGCAGAAGCTAAGGTGTACAAAGGCAAGAGACCTGACTTGAAATGCAGCTACTGTGAGGGTATTGGACATGTCAGGGATAGATGTTGGGTTCTCTATCTTGAACAGAAGCCAAAGTTTCTGAAGGAAGGAAAAGTTTCTCAAAAGAGTTGGAATCCACCAAAAGCAAACCTGGCAGCAACTAGTTCTGAGGGTATGCTGAATTTCACCTCCAATCCTACTACTTTAATCAATGAATTTGCTGCCTATCTCAGCAAGAAGCATATGCATGGTGGAGGTGAAGAAACTACCATGCCTGGGATTGAAGGCCACACTGCACTCCGTGGAAAATTTGTTAGCTTCCTTGTAGAGACTGATTGTACGTGTTCCACATGAAGAAGCTTCAGGTACTCTAAAATCCTTCTCTACTGCTCTCAACGTGTGTGCTATGGATGATTATTGGATAATAGACTCAGGGACTACGAATCACATGACAAATAAACTTTCAAATTTGCATGAGTTTGAAAAAATGTCTGTTCCTTCTAAAGTGTCTGTAGCAAATGGCAAAGGTGCCTCAGTTTTAGGAAGAGGAAAAATCAAACTACTCTCTAATCTTATTGAGTCAATTGCTCTCTATGTTCCCTCTTTTCCTTTTCAACTTCTATCTGTTGGAAGAATTATAAACACATTGAAATGTCTTGTTATTTTCTCTCATTATAATGTCATATTTCAGGATCTCATCACCAAGAAGACGATTGATGAAGGTTTCTTTTTGAATGGTCCTTATTATCTGTCCAAGAATTCTTTTGATTCCAAGGTTTTCCAAGTCAGTTCAAGATCAGCACAAGATCATCATCTATGGCATAAACGCTTGGCTCCGTGGTGTGCCCTCTACACTTCATTGTGATCATGCTTTAAACTTATGTTTGAGTTGAAGACGTGTATGCTTATAGCTAGTGGCTATTCAATAGTACGTCTGAATATTTTGAGTTCTCCCACCTATATGCTTATTGCTAGAGGCCATTCAAGATATTTGTTTATTTCTCAAAGAGACATCTTACCAATTAATCAGAGCTACATAGGGTGCAACTTACAGTTCCCAGTGAAAGGGGAGCTAAACAGCGTTCTAAACAACATTAATTGAGCACTCAATTCCGATCTCGATCTAAATATTATTGTCAAATCTTGACCATCTCATATATACTACAGAGGTACAAAAGAGACTAGTATCTGCTTCTTCTTCTATAAATTCTATTATTGTCACTATATACAAAAGAGACTAGTACACGTGATGAAAACTGAATTGAAGCCGCATGTATAGAAAAAAGAAATTAGAGTTTTTTTTATCATTTACTCTAATTCTATGGACTTTTTTCCCCCTTTACACCACCAACTTATTTTTTTTCCCACTTACCCATAAAGACTAATAAGATCTTATCTAATACCTAATTAAGTTTTTTATTTTATTTTTTATTTTTGAGACTATTTTATCCTCACTCTTTTGTTACATAGAGAGAGAGACAGAGAGAAAATGAAAGAGAGAGAAGACACAGGTGACTTCGCCGGAGTCCAGTCACCGGTTGCGGGATTCCGGCAAACTGTCCCCAGAATCTAGTCACTGGCCGCCGAAATCAGGTTACCGGCCACCACCCATTGGACTCCCTAAAACCTAGCCGGAGGTCATCGGAGATCTCATAGGTCACCGGAGAGGTTTATTGCCCCCCAATAGACCTTTATTGGGGGGCAATAAAAGTTTAAGAAAACCTCGCCGAAAGTCCCCAAAGATGTTGTCGGAGATCTCATAGGGGGCCGGAGAAGTTTATTGCCCCCCCCCCCCCCCCCCCAAAAAAAAAAAGACATTTATTGCCCCCCAATAGACTTTTCGGTCACCAAAATGGGAACTAATCTCCCTAAAATTAGACAAATAAAACTTTGATTAAGAAAAAAAAAACGAGGAGATTGCATCAATTCAAAACATTTATTGCCCCCAATGAAACTTTTAACAGACCTTTATTGCCCCCCAATAATTTTTTTTTTCTTTCCTTCTTGGCTTTTGCCCCCATTTGAAAAAAAAATTTGAAAAAAAAAAAAAAATTGATTTGGGCACGCAGAAAATGCTTTGGGCTCCCACACATCTTCTCCCTTCTGGACTGTGAGACCAACAGACCTAGCAGACTGCCGAAGATCGATACCAGAACAAGAACAGCAATTTAACAGTACAATTAATCCACTGTAGGACTGCAATGTCTTTAATGGTGCCAAACACAGGCTGCGGTCTTACTCTTTTGGATTCGAGTAGAGCTCCGCTTCGGAGCTATGATGGTGACGGGGCCGACGACGGCGTCTCCGTGGCAGTACCAGAGAGGAGGAAGCTTCTGGAGCAAAAGGTCGTTGCCGTTTGGGTGGCTAAAACCTCCGGTCTTCTCGTTCAGGTCCCCCCAAGGCATAAACATGAAGTCGCCTTTCTTCTGGTGAAAAGGCTTCTTCCCGCTGTCGGAGCCTAGCGTGAGATTCTCCACAGGCAGTAGCTCTTCCCGGTGGACGAAGTCGATGACGAGCCCAATGTTCATGAGGTCGGTGGAAATCATCGGAGCCTCCGGTAAGTACCCCTGCTCCAACGGCCTTGACCAGGACGAGAGAGAGGAGAGAGAGAGAGAGAGAGAGAGAGAGAGAGAGAGAGAGAGAGAGAGAGAGAGAGAGAGAGAGATACATATATATATATATATATATATGAAATCGGAAAGGGATGAGAGAGCGCGATCTGAAAGAGGAGAGAGATCGAGGGAATAAACAATTTGATTAAAGGGTAAAATTGTTATTTTGCTTCAAATTCGGTTAGTGAGAATAAAAATTTGTTGTTGGGGTAAGTAGGACAATTTTGACTAATTTTTGTGTTTTAGGTCAAGGACCCAAAAAATTATAAATAGAAATGCAAAGTTATACACAATTAATATTTAGGTAGTATGCATGTATTATCCCATATCCAACAAAATTATTCAAATCGATCCCATATATATATATGTCGAAGGAATAACTGAATAAGGGTCTTGTTGTTACCAAAAAAAAAGAAGGAATAAGGGTCTTGTACTTATTAATCCCCCCTCATATCCATAAATATAACAAACTAGTTGAAGTAGCTAGCTATTTGTATTAAACCAACCACTTAATATAGATACTTGGTGACTTGGTGTGCGTACATAGTGGCAGTGTGTGAGCTCACGTTGTCGTCCGTTTGGCTCACAGTGATGATGTTGATGGATGAGGATAAAGGCGAACTGGAAGTCCTTTGGTAGGAAGAAGAAATGGGGTCATCACCATTTTCTCGTTAGGAAAAACCTTCTCCCACCTGAATCTGGTGACCAAGTTATGCATGAAAACCAAAATCGTAAAGCGAGCATATTCTCTTCCAGGGCACATCCGAGGTCCTCCTCCAAATGGGACGTACGAAAAAGGAGCTGGTCCTCCTCCGTCGAACCTTGATGGGTCAAACTTTTTCGGATCTGGGAAGTACTCTGGGTTTTTATGTGTCGAAAACACACTCCAGTATAACTGCATGCATAAATAGTTCATTTCATGAGTATGTAAACTTTTAATCGTAGCTAGAGAAACCAACACACATATTATTATATATTATGAATGTATTATACATGTACAAACCTTCATTCCTTTAGGAATCAGATATCCTTCATAGACAAAGTCGGTCATGGCCTCTCTAAAAGTTCCAGGATTTGGCGGCTCCAATCTCAACACTTCACATGCGACATTCCATGTGTATTTCATTTTTTGTATGTCCTCCCAGTTGAGCAACTCTCCTTCTGCTTTTGAATCTGCTATCTCCATTTGCTCTGATAAAAGAGATTGATTTCTACGTTTTAGTATTACTGTAATTAGTTAACTGATTAACTAAGCATGAGAGTGGTCACTTGCTTTGTGGCGGGCAGGCCGGGCCAGCCAGTACTTAATTATATATCGAATTGAACCAGTACTCGATATAATGTCATATGTATAGATGTCTTTATATAGGTCTCTATATAGCTAATTAACTACTAGGTGAAAACATACTTCGGTCAAAAATTAATTGAGAGAGGAGAGATCCAGATATAAATTTGATTAGGAGACAGATCGTTAAGAATGTAATGTTGTACAAGTACACACATTCACATAGTAGACATTGTAATTTTATTTAGCTGGAGGTATATATCAGTTTGGAAATTGAAATAGGAAGATAGATGTATAATAGAGGAGAATTCTTGGGTACCTTGATGTTTTTTTTTTTTTTTTTGAGAATAAGAATCCTTTATTGAAAATAACCAAGATTACATAATATGGGAATGACCGGTGGTGGACAAGAACTCCCCACTCTCCTCCCTAAAAACCGAACTAGTTACGGGTCCGTCATCCAGGATGACATCCATGAGCCAAAAGAGCCCAACCCCTAACCACCTATTTCGCCCAACCTCACAGGCTACAGATAACCCCGAGAAACTCGATAACACCCCATAGACAACCGCCAGAGAAACCAGCGCCCTCTTCCACACCGCGCCCCAATGAAACCAGACCACGTGCAAGGATCGCTTGTTAGCACATTGACCATAAGATAAAACCGAAATTACACCAACTCGTCCCCAGGAAAGACACCACATCCATGGCACATCAATTTGACCCAACCCTAGCTCAAACGAGTAGGGACCAACTATTGACCAAAGTAAACTAACCAATAACCAAAGTAAACTAAAAAGCAACCTAACTAAAACCAAGACTTTAACCAAAGGAAAGAAGTCGCCGCCACAGTACTCCTCACCCTTGTCGTCAGATGACCCGCCGGCAATCCACCACCGCAGCCTCATGTCTTCAATCTCCCCAAGTCGAAGGTGCCTGCTAAACCATACAGCAAACCACAGCCAATCTATCAACAAGAAATCGATGAAAGACTCACTGTGCCTTGCCTCTGCCATGCCCACCACCTTGAAAACCCAGATCCACCACAGCTGCCATCTCCGTCTAGCGACCCACCGTAGATTAGAAGTCAGCGCCATACGATCCATGGTATACCGCCGCCATGATCTGGCCTCTGACCACATACTCCACGCCGACCACCACCCATCCGACCTCCACACCGACGATGCCATCTCAGAGAAAAGAAGAGAAGTACCAGACCTTGACCAGCAAACCAAAGAGCAGAGGAGGACCCCTGAGATCCCAAGATCCCGTCCGGCAACACCCGCCACTCGTCGATGGAGCAGGGAGCCACGACCGACGCGGGGGCGCCGCCGGACAGGCAGATAACTTTTGTTAACTCTCTCCAACCCTAGTTCTCACTCTCTCCGAATTGCACGGGATCTTCTCCGAATTGCACGGGATCACCTTGATGTTTGCCATACCCTCATTTTGTTAAATATTTTATACCATTGGATTAGTAATATATCCAATGGTTCAAAATATTTAACAAATTGGTAACTTGTTTAGCCCTTGGCCTTTCTAATTATGCTACTCATTTCCAATAAGCAAAAATGTTAACACAAACTACTAATTGAATTAAAAACAATAAAGCCAATTAATATTTAATTATCAATTGACAATTGACAATTATGATTTTTCCTTTTTCAAAAAAAATTAAAAGAACTTTCTATCCTAAGTTCACCGAATTACTATTAGTTAAATAGTCTATATTACTAATTATTTTTATTATTAGTGAATTAATGTTTGATTAATGCTTGTTATTAATGGACAATTACACAATTGAAAATTCTGTTTTTTCCTTATTAAAAAGAAAACCTTCTAACCTAAGTTTGCAAAATTAGTATTAGTTAAGTAGTCTTTATTACCAATTAATTATATCATTAGTACGTAGTTTCCTTAACCAAATATAATTCTTTTTACATGCATTTTATGACAACCACAACAATTAGTGTAAAAATAAATAATATTTGTTTTAAATGTAGTCAAATGAGAACCTACTTTAGGACTTATTTACTCAAGAGTTTTTCTATTGGAACCTCCAAATTTACTCACTTGACCTCTATGCTTTTTACACCTCTTATCAAATTTTCAAATACTAAATTTACTCACTAAACCTCACTAAACTTCCTCAAATAACCTTACTCATTAATTTGTAAACAAATTATTATCTTTAAAATAAAAAATTTAGTCATTTCAATGATAAATCTTAACTAAATATACATTTCTTAATCAAACTTGAGTTTCAAAAAATAATGTCTAATCAATAAGAAAATGCCATGAACTATTAGTTTTTTTTTTCCTATTTTAGCTGTGCAAAAACAAAAAAATCATTTGTTTTTATTCTCAAACAAAAAAATCATTCATTTTTTAATGTTTATTTTTTTCTGTATATTTTGTACCACATGATTAATTATTTAAATACTTTTTTTTGGCAAATATAATGGATTGTTTTAGATTTAGGTCATAAATCATAAGATGATTTATTTTGTTTTCCCTCACCAATATGGTCAACATATATCTATCTATATTTTATGTCACATGATCTTAATCATATTTTTAATTCTTATTAAATATATGAATGCTTTAATGAGTATGTAGTGAAATTGGAAATGAAAATAGATAAGGAATACAATCTAATATTATTGAATTGGAAAGTCTACATAAAATAAATATAATATTTTTTTGGTATAATTATTGTCCTTAATAGTCATTTTATAATAGGTTATATATGTAATTTAATAATTCATAATAGAGTGAGGTCAAGTGAGCAGATTTGGAGGTCCTAATAGAAACTCTCTTTACTCAAATAAGAATCTACTTTACTCTAATGAGAACCTATTACAATTACCACTTTTAGGACTTAATTACTCAAATGAGAACCTACTTTAATCTAACGAAGACCTTATTTAATTTAATGAGGATTTTTTTTCTAATTACCACATGCATGTGTCCTCAGAGTGGTAAATATTATATAAAATAAAACATGTATGAGAAATGTTAATGTCCATAGCTTTACCCGTTCTCATTTGTTTAATAAAGTTCCCTTGCGTAATGAAAGTATATATTGTGTAATGTCCATCGTCGAATTAGTAATTACTCTTAATCGACGTAATTTACCACAAATTCCAACATTGACAAAAAATGAAAAGTTTTTTTCTAATTATAGTAATTACTCCACCTAAACTAATGTACTAATTTATGGACAATTTAACAAGTATGACAACAAATTTGTTGTCAGAGTGGTAAATCTTTATGTTTTTATCATTAATGAAATGATTACTACAATGACTACACATTTTACCCCAATCACAACAATTGATGTAAAAGCGGTAACTTTTGTCCTATTTATAGTAATTACTCAACCTAAACTAATGTACTAATTTATGGACAATTTAACATACAAGTGCAACAACAAATTTGTTGTCAAAGGGGTAAATCGTTATATTTTTATCATTAATGGAATAATTACTCAATGACTACATATTTTACTATAACTCGCAACTATTGGTGTAAAAGCGGTAACTTTTGTTCTGATTGTAGTAATTACTTCAAAAACTATACCATTTACAAGATTACCAACCATTTTACAATTCCGACAACATTTGTGTTGTGAACATGGTAAAATTAAAATTAGACCAAAAGATATGTAAAAACTCAGTATTGTAAGGAGCTTCTCCACTTGATAATCAAGGTTCTAAAATTGATAAAAGTTGTCCAAATATGATATTTACATCTTTGACCACTCAATTACAAGAACCACAACAACTGTTGTCATAAGTCGTAATTGTAGTTCAACTATGTGTAATTTATTATTTTGACAATACTTGTTACATGATTTTTAACAATATTACATATCAAGAAAGAGTGTGTTGTTAATATGGTAAATTTTATTTTTAAAAATGACACATGTCGATATTTAATTGGGTAACCTGTTGACCAGTTCAGTAGGTTTCCACTATATTAATTTATTAAAAGTAAAAAAAAATTAAAAAAAATAAGGGTATGACATACATCAAGATACCCAAGACAACCCCGTATAATAGATATGATCGATAGAGGATTAATTATGCTTGAAATATGTAGCTAGATTGTCCATAAAAGAAAAAGAATGCTTTAAATCTGTAGGTACCTTTAAGGACGGCAT
Organism: Rosa lucieae; assembly: GCA_024704745.1. NCBI lineage: Eukaryota > Viridiplantae > Streptophyta > Magnoliopsida > Rosales > Rosaceae > Rosa > Rosa lucieae. The sequence continues at coordinate 52,627 of JANPXK010000304.1, read as the reverse complement.
CATAAACTGTAGGAAACTCCGATAGATACATGATGATAGAACACAAGGTGATGAATACATTGTCATAAGCAGCAATGAGTAGACCATTTAACTTGTTGGCGATGTCGGTTTCCTTCATTTGTTGGCCGTCGCTATATGTCTCCAGCAGCAACTTAGACATCAAATCTTGATTATTATTATTTTCATCTGCTGCCACAGACAGATCTAGATCTATTCTCCTCTGTTTAACCATTTTTTCAATGTCCTTCCTGACCTGCTTGGATGCTTCGATGGCTCGGTTGAATGCTGTGCCAGGCAGATTTATGGGCAATGAAATGAAGCCTGCTGCAATATGCTGAATTGGCTCCTCTAGTTTGGCAATCACTGCTGGATCCTCCACGTTTAAGAAGATTTTACACACCAATGTGAAGGTGTGCATCTTTGTTAGGGCTAGAACTTTGACTTGTTTTTGATCCGACCAGAACAGGTCCAGATGACGTTTGGTGACAGCATCCATGATCCCTACGTACTTTCGGAGAGAATCGGGGCCGAGAAAAGGAGACAGAACTTTGCGGTGACGAATGGACTCCTCGGCGGTGTTTGTTTTGTTGGAGCTGGCAAAGATGGTGTCGATGTTAGCAGGCCACCATGACTTGACGAGTTTGTTCTCGTTCGAAAACAGGAATTTGTTTCCAGCGGCAGTACATAGCACCGCCATGGATTCACGCAGCAACGATGTGGTGAACACCTTGCAGCTGCTGCTGCTGCTTTTGGAATCTGATGATGAGTACTTGATCCTCCTTTCTCCTATGAACTTCTCCGGGACACCCCTTTTGGCTGTCATCAAAAAAGCAAGGCCTTCACCGATGATGGGCCAACCTGAGCTTCCTGGTGGGAGCTGAAGCTGATGATGATGATGATGAAGAACTTCATTTTTTCTAGCATTTCTATTCAACATAAGAAAAAGATAGTAGAGAGAAACAAAGAGAACTAGCACAGAAAGGATAAGCATCTCCATTTCTATCTGAAACTCTGAGATGTGGCTCGATAATTTTGCGGTACTGCGCGCTACTCCTAGGTGTATTTATATGCCGTTTATGGACACACCAATAATTTGGAAAACACACTTTCCGAATAAAGCATCACCACCTGCAGGACGTGGCATATATCATACTAAATTACTAAGTTAGTCTGATCCGGGTGGATTGAATAACATCCGAATTAATATATGAGAGAGTATCACAAATGGTCACTGAACTTTTACTTATTCGACACTTTGGTCACTGACTTTTCAAAAATATCACTTTAATTAATCACTCATTTTTTATATCGTCTTACACATTAATCATTGCAGTTAAATATTTTGTTACACACTGTTAATATTGAGGGTATTTTGGTCGAATCACCAAAAAAAAAAAACTTGTTCATTTACTTCTTCCTTTCTTTTTTCTTTTTAATTTTTTTTTGAACAAATGTTCAGATTTTTCTGTTTTGATTTTCAGATTTCAACAAATGTTCAGATGAATAACCGAATACCCTCAATATCAACATTTGTTTTGGCTATGAATGATCTGAATACCCTTAATATCAGCATTCAGTTACTCAGCCGAAGTTTCAATCTTTCTAGCTGTAATTTAGCAATATCAGCATCTGAGATGATTTCATCAGAGTTACATGGCCGCAATCTTATAGCTACTCAGACTCTTCCAGGAACTCCTGTATTATCCTTAGAGGTAGCTTTAGTAGCACCACTACCAATAGAGCCAGTGATATTCCGGCGATGAGGAAGCAAAGGTTTGGACTTTACAGAAGACTTGGGGTTGGAATTGACAAAAAGAGGCCTATCCACCTTGAAAGAACTTCTCTGAGTAGTGGCATCTCGGTAATTATATCCGCCTGAAGCGGCCATTGCACCAAGAATTGAAGCTTCAAAATGGGTTCACAAAGCATGAGTCTTGAAAGCTTCAGGATAAACCCAAAAAAACCCAAGTCTCTATTTTGGAAATTGAGAAAGACTCAGGTGGTATTTCTTCTCTCAAGTTCAGAGAAATGCGGACGGAGCAGTACACTGGTAGCAGTAGCAGTAGTAGTTACTGAGTCTAGCTTTCAAGTTTCAAGTGGTAGTGGGATTCAGGGCCGGTCCTAAGTTTTTCAAGGCCCTAGGCGAAAAATAACATAACTTGTATATTCATCAATAAAATGAAATATAAAAAAAAGTCTTCAATAATTAATTGAGATCTCTAAAGAGAAGCCAAATAGATACTTGCATATAACAATAAAACATGGAATCAACTTCGTTCCTTCTTATTTTTCCCTTTCTAATCGAGATCGACTTGCAACTCCAACTTCCAATTGCACCTAATATTGAAAATTGAAAACAAATTAGCAGGTTGTTAGATATCAACAGAACCTAAAAATCAAGTACCCCAATATCAAAATTGAAAAACACCAAATACCTATTTTGATTTGTATGTCAGCCTACATCGATGGAAAGCCGAAGAATTCGTATGAACACCGTAGAAAAACAGAAGCATAGAGAGGAGAAAGAGTGGGTGCTGATAAATGATGAGAAAAATTGAAGGATTGAATAACCAATGAAACCAATTTAAAGAGAATTTGCTTGATTTCAAGGTTTAGAAGAGAGTAAGAAACGCTAGAATAATGACGTCGTGTGTGCAGTTGGAAGAAGAAGAAAAGACGCAGATTGCTTCTAGAAATCTGCAATATTATTTTAATGTTCTTTACTTCTCTTTATATATAATTATCTACATAATTATATATATATATATATATAAAATCTTATTTAAAAAATATGGTACCCCTTCTCTGTTGTGCCCTGTGCGGTCGCCAACGCTGCCCAGCAGCAAGGCCGGCCCTGGTGGGATTAATCTTGTAGGATGTGATTTAGATAAATATGGGTCTGTTTGACTTGCTTTGCTTCCTTAATTGAAGCTTTGAAGAGAGAGAGAGTAATGAATGGAGATGAAGGTGAGATCAGTACTTCTCCTAATTTATTTAATAATTTAATATGATTAATAGGAAATATCTCAACTTAATTAGATGAAAACATCCTCAAAATATATATTATTTACAAGATTTAACGGAATATTTAACGGCAGTGATTAATGTGTAAGACAATGTAAAACATGAGTGACTAAAATGATATTTTTGAAAAGTCAGTGACCAAAGTGTCGAACATGTCAAAGTTCAATGACTATTTGTGATATTCTCCCTTAATTTATTACAAAATTGATCAACAACATACAGATCAGATGTAGCTGTGGCACTAGTTTGGCCACACATTTAAGGTGAGCTTAATTCTCCATGCATAACGCCATCTTCAATGAGGGGTTCCAAATGGCCAAATCCTAAAATATAGCCTTTTTTTTTTATCTCCAACAACAAATTATAAAAGTGCTATAAGGTTGCTAAGGGCAACTCCAACAATAGGGGTGCCAACCCATTCTATAAATACCCGTTGTAACAGTAAATTTTAAGAAACTCTATAAATACCAACTCATTCTTTTCTAATTCCCCAAACATCCTCCATCTTCTTCAAAAATTCCTCACTCAACAAAAAAATTAATATGATTTTTTTAAATATTAAATGATATGAATAGTTTTTAAATATTATGACAAAAATAAAAATGTTGTTTTAGGGAATCAGAAATTGAGAGATAATCGCTGTGTATTCTCATTGATAATAGGGGCCTCTTTATATAGAAGATTACAATGCATAGAATCTCAATCATACAAGGAAAGATAATATCTAGATTCTTCTAATTAAACCCTATTACCATTAGGTCAAGTAACCTAGAGTTTGGGCCAAACACAAATAGAGATATCCTTAAACACTCCCCCTTTTGTTGTCCAAACGCGGTGCTTCTCTCGTTGCCTCGTTAAAAACCTTGCCGAGTAACAAAAACCCAGTGGGACAAAATTAACCTCGGTCGAAGGGGAAAAAGAGCACAACACACCCTTCACGTTTCGAGACCATACATGTAGACATCTCCCCCTGATGTCTGCATCTCCCCCTAACGACTACGGTCATTGGAGTTCGGATAACTTCCGCAAACGATGCTACCAACATGTTTCTCGAAAGTGAAATTTAGGCAATGACTTAGTGAGCAAGCATGCGGCACTGTCCTCAGATTGAACCTAGTTCACTTTGATCTCGAGGAGAGTCTATTGTTGCGGATTATGCTTGGTGTTGCCGCTTTTGATGTAGCCTTGCTTCAAAACAAGCAGCATTATCCTATATGCTTGTAGGCTCATCTGTGGTAGACTTCAAACCATAATTGTTCGAACATGCGTAATTATGGATCCAATCCATATACATTCACGAACCACTTCGTGAAGAGCAATGATCTCTGCATTGTTCGAAGATATAGCGACTAGGATCTATTCTGTAGACCTCCAAGATGTCACAGTCTTTTCCCATGGTGAACACTTGACCGGATTGGGAATGACCTTTGTGTGGGTCAGAGAGATACCCAACATCAGCAAAACCTTTCTAAACACATGTCGTTTTGGGATGGGGATAGAGGACGCAGGCCAGTGTTGGCGGATTACCTGGTGAGTGATGGGTCCGAATCCATCATCTCTTTGTAGGGATAAAACAAGCCCATATCAATCATACATCTCAAATATCGAAAGATATCTTTTACACCAATCCAATGGTGTCGATTTGGCACAGAGCTATATCTAGCTAACAAGTTCACAACATATGAGATGTCCGGTCTTGTGCATTGAGATAAGTACAATAATGCGCCTATTGTACTAAGTAAAGCACTTCTGCCTCTAGCACATCTTCGTCATCATCTTTTCGACGAAGAGGATCCTTTTCAGGATCAAGACTATGGACGATCATGGGGGGTGCTTGAAGGCTTGACCTTGTCAAAATGCCTAAGCATCTATCGACACGATGCTCAAGTTCTAAACCGAGACATAATCGTGTTCTCCCAAAATCCTTCATCTCAAACTTCGGATTTCAAGTGTTCAGCGGTTTCCCTTAACTCTTTAAGGGCTTCTAATGAAGATCATGTCCAACATGAACCGCGATAGAATCCGAAACTTGTTATGGAAACGCGTGGGCATATCCCCTCCCAATCAAGTAGTCATTTTAGCGAGCGTTTCAACCTCTTTGTAAACACGCTCCATGGTCTAGAGCCATTTGACTTGGGTAAATGAAGTTCACCATGAACCTTCATGTATATTCCGTATCTAGATCTGTACCTACATGTACGTTTGCAAGCATAATTAGCTATAATGAGCCACGCTCATTGTACCGCCAGAGGTATCGAATCTCACCAAGTGGGTGACCTGCGGAGACACAGCCAGGCGGGCTACCGCCCGAGCCCGGGATCCCCCCCAGATCATAGCTAACACTCCGCCACGCGCCGCGCCAAGTTAGTATCAGAAGCTCCAGACGCTGGATGTCGAAGCACATCAGTCCCACATCGAAAACAAGAAGAAGATCAACCTTCTTCTCACCTATAAAAGGTTTTCTCCTCTCTCCTTATTAATTACGCATTTTACTACTCATTTATTGTTATGCTGCCCGTATACAGTGACTGACTTAGGCATCGGAGAAGTGAAGACCGCCCAACGCGGTCTCCCTCTGACGCCCGGTCTCTCGTGTTATAGCAAGCGGAGGTCATCAAATCCTCGGAGTAGCGGTCCGCCCACCGGACCCGCGTTAAACGAAGAATCGGCTATCGCCGGACTTTGAGCATTAACATTGGCGCCGTCTGTGGGAAGCCTTCAACAAAAGGTCATCCCGCCACAATCACCATGGCTAACGATAGCGGGGGAAACGCTGAAGAGCAGGCAGACCAGTCAGCCATTCCCCAACTTACCCACCCAGAGGTAAACGTCAACCGCGCACTATTCACTACCCCGGTAAACCCCGATGGTGAAACAAACCCAAGTAGCAGCCGCCCGCCAGGCCAAGACCTCGCCTCTCTATATGAGCTGGCATTGGCGGATCTTCACAAAGAAAACAGAGAGCGTGAACAAGAACGAAGAGAAAAGGCCGAGGCCCAAGAGCAGGTGGCCACGCTGGTGTCACAGTTCGACGAGCTAAAGAGAACGTTGGAGGCAACCACCAACCCGGCGCGAAGCGAGCAGTCACGGAGCACCAGGCACAGCCGACCTGGTACCGGAGCATTGATACCAGCACCAGTGGTACACATGCAGGTCCCGCTGCGCTCACCAGAGCTAGCGGCAATCGGACCGCCCCCTGTGCCCCAACCAATGTTGGAACAGAAGGCAGAGTCATCACTGCACTCCTACCGCTCGAGGCCTAGGGCAAGAACCGAGGGCAACCCACCCGCTCCCAGGAGGGGATCAGTTCAGCGGGATACCAGGCTGGGTCTTGCAGGTGATGCAACCGCTCAGATACTGGAACGGATGCAGCAGTTGGAGCAAAGATTGATCCGAGCGGAGTCAGGCGCCAATTTCAAATCCACTTTTTGCGTCCAGGCCAGGACCATTCACTATTGCGATTCTGCAGGCTGTCAGACCGGCATACGCAAAGACTCCAAAAATGTCACATTATAGCGGTAAGACTGATCCCTTCGTCCACATGGACACATTCAAGAAGGTCACCAACAACAAAGGATTCGATGATGCAACCCTGTGCCATTTATTCAGCGAAACGCTGGACAATGAGGCAATGAACTGGTTCTTCGAGTGCCCGCCAGGATCCATCGACTCATTTCAGTCATTGTCACACGCTTTCCTTTCTCGGTTCATCCTACTATTCGCTGGACACCACAATACAAGCCAACTGTTCAACGTCAAGCAGGGTACGGAAGAAACACTGAAGGCGTTCGTCACAAGGTGGCGAGCGGCAGCATCTCAATGCCGTGATCTTGATAAAACAATGGCTTCGGCGGCTTTTAAGCAGGGACTCCTCAAAGGGCCATTCCTCTATCACCTCAACTACAATCACCCAAATGCGGTATACGACCACCTTATGAGTGAGGCAGTCATTCATGCCCAAGCAGAATTCATCACATATGGAGAAACCCCACTGCCACCAGCAGTACTAGCAAAGTCGACACAACCTCATCCAGCCAGCAGGGGACCGCTAACAGAACCTCCACACCGCCAACTGACAAAAAGAGGGAGTGCAGCAGGGCCAGAACCAAAACAAGCGGCAGAAGGACCAGCACTACAAGGGAAACCGCCCATCCCATGGGGACAACCGCAACAAACATAAGGAGTCTTCCTAGAGGTATGCAGTATTTACAGTCCTCACGGCCTCATATGAAGAAATATACAATCAGTGCAAGGATCAGATCCCACCGCCGCCCCCTGGAAGATACCCAAAAACAGGAAAGCCAAGAAACACCGGCAGGTGGTGCAAATACCACGAGGACAGCGGTCACAATACCAACAGCTGCAACGCTCTCAAAACGGCCATTGAGACCTTATACCGCAATGGCAAGATGGAACAATTCAAGGTGCGCCAACCACCACCTGTGATCACTGACATTGAACCCTTGGGCCGCATCAACACCATTGACGGGGGTGCTCCAATCACCAATATGTCCCACAGGGCTAGAAAGCGTTATGCATGGGCTAATCACCCAAAGGAAGTCTGCAACATCCGCTACGAAAGATCTGCCAAACTCCCAAATTCCGGTTGGGAACCTATTACCTTCTCAGAGGAGGAGGAGCACGGAGTGCATCTGCCCCATGACGATCCTTTCTTGATCGACGCCATCCTCAGCAAAATGTCAGTAGGAAGAATCCTGGTTGATAGCGGATCCGCTGTCAACGTTATATTCAGTGGTTGTTACAACGACCTTAAGCGGAACAAAAAACTACTCCAAGATCATGAACCACTGCTCAGCTTCTCCGGTGACGTCACGCAACCGCTGGGTTCTGACTATATGCGGCTAGTTATCGGTACTAGTCCATGTATGGCTGAGATACATACGGAGTTCATAATTGTCGATTGTTTTAGCTCATATAACGCCATCATTGGTCGGCCAGCGCTCAATAAACTCAAGTGCATCATCGCCGGATACATGCTACTCATGAAATTCCCCACACCCAACGGCACAGGCTGTGTCAGGGGAAGTCAACAGTTGGCACGCGAGTGTTATTCAACTACTATAGCACAATCAACCCGCCGCCACGAGATCCTAGCGGTAGGCAGTCAGGCACCACCACCAAATATTTTTGAGGACCCCAGGGATGACGAAAAGAAGTACGTAAGGAAGGAGCCGGTCAACCCGGAAACATCATTAAGGGTCGTCAGCATCTCTGATGAGCACCCCGAGCGGACAGTCCGCATAGGCGCTCAATTAGACCCAGAGCTGGCGGCGGAGCTCACTCAGTTCCTACGTGACAACGCTACGGTCTTTGCCTGGTCATATGCAGACATGCCAGGTATCTCCCCTGAAATCATCACACACAAGTTGAGCATCAAACCATCCTTCTACCCTATCAAGCAGAAGCGCAGAGCCTTCGACGAGGAGAAGTACCGTGCTATAGGAGAAGAGGTTGCCAAGCTGCAGGGCATTGGGTTCATCCGCCAGGTCATCTATCCCCAGTGGATTTCCAACCTGGTGATGGTCAAAAAGGCTAGCGGCAGGTGGAGGATGTGCGTTGACTTCAAAAATCTTAACAAGGCATGCCCAAAAGATAGTTTCCCACTACCCCGCATCGATCAACTGGTCGATGCAACCGCTGGACACGAGCTCCTCAGCATGATGGATGCTTTCTCCGGCTATAATCAGATCAGGATGCATCCCGACGACCAGGAGTGCACCACCTTCACCACCGACAAAGGCCTGTATTGTTACAATGTGATGCCTTTCGGTTTGAAGAACGCAGGGGCAACTTATCAGCGACTGATGAACGCCATGTTCGCGGAGCATCTGGGCAAGATAATCGAGGTCTACGTAGACGACATGTTGGTCAAAAGTATAAAGGCCAGCGGACATGTGGCAAACCTAAAAATCATAATAACCATCCTCTTAGCCTACGGTATGCGCCTCAACCCAGAAAAATGTTTCTTTGGCGTCACCGCCAGCAAATTTCTGGGGTATATTGTCAGTGAACGGGGCATCGAGGCTAACCCTGACAAGGTGCAAGCCATCCTCGACTTGAAGGACCCAGAATGGAAAGTGCACGTCCAATGCCTCCAGGGAAAACTAACCGCCCTGTCTCGATTCATCTCCAGACTGACCGACAGGTGCGCCCCATTTTTCAAAGTCCTTAAAACAACCCACAAGAAAGTCATCGATTGGAACCCAGAGTGCCAGGCCGCATTCCAGGGCCTGAAGGAGTACCTGGCGGCAGTTTCGCTACTTTCCATTCCTGTGCAAAGCGAGACACTATACATATACCTGGCGGTATCACAATCGGCAGTAAGCTGGCAGGAGAACCAGGACGAACTCCCAGTATTCTATGCTGGCCGAGGCATGAACGGAGCGGAAACCAGGTACCCTCCCTTGGAACAACTCGCTCTCGCGCTAATCGTCGCCGCCAGACGCCTCCGCCAGTACTTCCAGGCCCACACAATCCATGTGTTAACCAATCAACCGCTGAGACAAGTAATGCAGAACCCTGAACATTCGGGGTGCCTCAGCAAGTGGGCCATTGAGCTCAGCGAATTTGACATCAATTACAAACCAAGAACAGCCATGAAGGGCCAGGCGGTGGAAGACTTTATCACTGAGCTCACCGAACGACAACCCGAATCTAAGGTTGGAGTACAACCAGGAATGGAGATGGCGGTATCTGAGGAGCAATCTCCCCGGCAGTCGGACTGGAACCTACACGTGGACGGTTCCACTAGCACCAAGGCCAGCGACGCCACAATCATCTTAATAGGACCAGTGGGCAGCGTCGAGTACGCGTTGAAATTTAACTTCAAAGCTTCTAACAACATGGCAGAATATGAAGCACTCATTGCCGGCCTACTCCTTGCCATTAATTCAGGGGCGGACAGCGTTAACATCTTCAGCGACTCTCGATTGGTCGTTAACCAGGTCAACGACAGTTTTCAGGCTAAGGACCAGCAGTTAGCGGCATACTTAGGGTACGTCAAAACACTGCTAAAAAAATTCAAGTTCCACACCATCACACAGATCCCCAGGGAAAAGAACGCCAAGGCTGATTCACTGGCAAGACTGGCAACCGCCCAGCCACACCAAAGTCCAGCGGACACAAGGGTAGAGTGTCTGGACAGGCCAAGTATCACAAAAACCCTGGCGGAGATCTTCAACATTGAGGCCAATCCTAGCTGGATGGACGAAATTATTCAGTACAAGCGCAACGGGACATTGCCAGAGGACAAGATCAAAGCGCGACAGCTCCAGCGGAGAGCAACCCGCTACAACATCCAGAACGGAAAACTCTACCGCCAGGGATTCACTCACCCCAACCTCCGCTGCCTAACCCCAGAGGAGGGAAAGGTCGTGCTGACAACAATACATGGTGGAGAATGTGGAAACCATTCGGGCGCCAGATCCTTGGCTAATCGCACAATGAGACAAGGCTACTTTTGGCCTACGCTCGGTGATGACGCCCGGCGGATATCAAAATCTTGTCACAAATGCCAACAATATGCTGATCTTCCACATGCCCCGGCGGAACCACTGTCGGTCATCATCGGTCCCTGGATTCACTCAACGTGGGGCCTAGACTTGATGGGAAAATTCCAAACCGCTAAAGGTCAGTTCAAATACATCATCGTCGCTATCGACTACAACAGCAAGTGGATAGAGGCGGAGCCCCTGACGGCAATAACTACAGCCAAAGTAATTCACTTCCTCTGGAAGAACATCTACTGTCGCTACGGTGTTCCGCATACAATCATCACGGACAACGGCACACAGTTCAATAACAAGGAACTCATCTCTTTCACCGCCAACCTGGGCACCAAGATGCGTTTTGCGTCAGTCGCCCACCCCCAGACCAACGGCCAGGTCGAAGCGGTAAACAAGATAATCAAGAAGCTACTACAGAAGAAGCTAGATACGGCCAAGGGTTTATGGGCGGAGAAGCTCCCGGAAGTTCTATGGGCCATCAGAAAAACCCCAACTTCCGCCACGGGTGAAACCCCCTTCTGTATGATGTTCGGAACTGAGGCTGTCCTGCCTATCGAGGTAACCCAACCAACCGCTCGGGTCGAAGGCTACTACCCCGAGGCCAACAGCGAAGGCGTCAACCTCGACAGGAATCTCCTAGAGGAAAAACGAGACACAGCCCATTTGCACAATCTCCAGAACAAACAACGGGTGTCGCGTTTCTACAACGCCAGGGTCAAAGCCCGCAACCTCAAACTGGGGGACTGGGTAATGAAGGAAGTCATACCACCACCAACAAAACTCCGCCCAACTTGGGAAGGTCCATACAAAATTGTAGAAGTCGTTAGCCCAGACACCTTCTACCTAATGGACAAGGATGGCGTCACAACGACCCACCCTTGGAATACCGAACACCTTCGGTATTACTACAAATAGTCATGCCGCTACCCAAGAGCATCTTGACTTAGCTAAATTTTTGTTCAATATTTAGCTAAGGGAAGCTACCCAACGGGTACGACCCCGCTTTTGTAAAACGCTGATCAGTCAGCTATCAATGAAACGAGGAATTATTCAGACCATTGTTACCAAGTCTAGCACTAAGGGCAACTGGCAACGCTGGTCAGCGGACCACGTCTGATACACTGTGCACTTGGATCAATTTTAATTCCTTTAATGTTTCATTTGTTAGCAAAAGCAAAATTGTCAAAACTCTAGCGGTACAAGACATGGAAAACAAAATAACCAAACTCTGAAAATTCATTAACCTTAGCGATGTTCTTTACATCAGATGAAATATGCCTTAGCGGCTACAAAATTTTTTCTACTCCTATTTCAGGGGTTGGCGGGTTGGAGGGGTCGGCTCCGCTACCTTCGGCATCTCCACCGGGTGCCTGCGGCGGATGTGAGCGGCTTGTTTGGTCGAACCCTCGGGCTGTGGGACTGGGGGTCTCTATTGTGCCATCCGCCCGGGTGTGGCCCTCCAGGAACCCAGCACGGGACACCTCAGACTGGGTAGGAGTCCGCTGAGAGTCGCCCTCCAGGAGTCCGCCACTCTCCCCACTACCCGAGAAGGCACCTTCAACCTGACCAGGGGCAGTACTTGTTGTAGGCAGAGCTTTCTTCGCTGGCGGCACGACCGGCATCGACGCCTTCGCCCAGTCGATGACACCCTTCTGCTGCAGCATTTCCACATTAGCCATGGCAACTGCCTTCGCTGCTTCGGTCAGTGCCTTCTTGTAGTCTGCTGACTTCTTGTACGACTCCATGGCGGCGGCTGCAACGCGGCTCCCTTCAGCACTCAGGCGGGCAACTTTACCCTCCAGCCGTTTAACCCCGGCCTGTCTGGCGGCAGACTCCCGCTGAAGAATTTCAACCTTCTTATCTTTGGCGGCAACCCGATCCCGCAACAGGGACATGTCTTACTCCAACTTAGAGAACTGTTCGTTCCGCTCCAAGTCCCGCTTAATGGCAACAGCCAACTTGCCACGGGCGTCTGTCGCATCACAATCGGCCTTTGTCAAGCGTCGCTTGACATCAGCCAACCTTTCCTGGGCCTCCCCCAAGTCCCTCTGTAGGCCCGCCACCTCCTCCCTGAGCTCCCGCTCAACTTGGGGCTGTTTTGACGCCGCCTGGAACATTTCATGCAGCCCAACGGCGACGTGCCCAAATGCCATGCTGAAGGGCGATTGGTTGACGGCGGTTGTCCGAAAAATCCCCTCCAGGCACCGAACCCCAACCGCTCGCAGAGGTGATACAGGAACTCCCGGTCACGGTCATTCAGGAACTCGGCGTAAGCGGCAAATGAGTCCAGATCACTCGTACCGGCCGCTTTCGCCACATCAGTAGGAGCCTCAGGAGGAGCCTGCCAGCTATCGGCTGCTCCCGGGCCCCAGTTATCTCCACGGCATCCTCCTCTTCCAGCAACGGCAGGCCTTGAACCTCTCGTCGGCGGCTCCAACCCCGCTATGGTGACACCCTCCGCCTCACTCACCGCGCCGGTCCCCGCCTGAACAGCAGGCAGCCCGTCACCACCAAGATGAGAGTGGTGCGCCGGTCCCCGCCTGAACAGTAGGCAGCCCGTCCCCGTCCTCTATCTCCTTAGTTCACTTTGATCTCGAGGAGAGTCTGTTGTTGGTGATTATGCTTGGTGTTATCGCTTTTGATGTAGCCTTGCCTCATTTGTTCAAAACAAGCAGCATTATACTAAATGCTCGTAGGCTCATATGTGGTAGACTTCAAACCACAATTGTTCGAACATGTGTAATTATGGATCCAATCCATATACATTCACGAACCACTTCGTGAAGAGCAATGATCTCTGCATTGTTCGAAGATATAGTGACTAGGATCTATTTTGTAGACCTCCAAGATGTCACGGTCTTTCCCCATGGTGAACACTTGACCGGATTGGGAATGACCTTTGTGTGGGTCAGAGAGATACCCAACATCAGCAAAACCTTCCAAAACACATGTCGTTTTGGGATGGGGATAGAGGACGCAGGCCAGTGTTGGCGGCGTACCTGGTGTGTGATGGGTCCGAATCCATCATCTCTTTGTAGGGATAAAACAAGCTCATATCAATCATACATCTCAAATATCGAAAGATATCTTCTACACCAATCCAATGGCGTCGCGTTGGCGCAGAGCTATATCTAGCTAACAAGTTCACAACATATGAGATGTCCGGTCTTGTGCATTGAGATAAGTACAATAATGCGCCTATTGTACTAAGTAAGGCACTTCTGCCTCTAGCACATCTTCGTCATCATCCTTTCGACGAAGAGGATCCTTTTCAGAATCAAGACTATGGACGATCATGGGGGTGCTTGAAGGCTTGACCTTGTCAAAATGCCTAAGCATCTATCGACACGATGCTCAAGTTCTAAACTGAGACATAATCGTGTTCTCCCAAAATCCTTCATCTCAAACTTCGGATTTCAAGTGTTCAGCGGTTTCCCTTAACTCTTTAAGGGCTTCTAATGAAGATCATGTCCAACATGAACCGCGATAGAATCCGAAACTTGTTATGGAAACGCGTGGGCATATCCCCTCCCAATCAAGTAGTCATTTTAGTGAGCGTTTCAACCTCTTTGTAAACGCACTCCATGGTCTAGAGCCATTTGACTTTGGTAAATGAAGTTCACCATGAACCTTCATTTATATTCTGTATCTAGATCCCTATAGAGATACGTAGTGACTACATTTGTAGGCTGTATGTTCAGTTATTCGGAAACTACCAAACTGATAGGGTAGTGGAGTACAATGACATCCAATACGAGAGAATCTGTCTCATCGTAGTCGATTTCAGGGCGTTTTATGAGAAGCCTTGCGCCATAAGTCGAGATTACCATCTTTTTTTCTCACAACGCTTTCTAACGAAGACCCATTAGTCAATAGGTTTTATGTTAGGAGGTGTTGGCATCTCTAGCTTTTAAACCTTCATCTTCATTAGAGAATCCATCTTAAACTGGATCACATCTTTCCATTTAGGCCAAATTTCTCTACGTTGACATTCATTAATCAACGGAGCGTGGTTCGATATCATTAGACTCAACAAACTTATGCGCAACTACATCATCAATTATGATGTAGTTTCTATCCCACATCTCATGTACACTAGTGTAAGTTTCATAGAGCTCTTTATTCTCAGGAATAGGTTCTGACGTTGAGGCGTCCCCCAACGATAACCATAACCCGAAAGATACTCATGAGACGGATTTTGAGTCTTGAAGATCAAAGGATTGGAATGTGCCAAAGTATCCTTCGAACCCACGGGCCTCCCACGCATCCTAGCTGGGGCCATGGCCTGTAACTCCAGAGTGCCACTCTCTTTGGCGTTGGCGCCATGCCTACCTCCGTGTAGGGTGGCGCTACATCCTCTCGTAGGGACGTCCTTCCTTGCAGGCATGTTTACAGCATATTTGTGTGATCTCGTCACTATAATAGGGATCGAGATGAGACATAGTGGGGACAGGCCACGACAATTTCTGTCGTTCCTGTTGAACATTCGTGTTCTTATCTCCCCCGAATGATGGGAAGACTGTCTCATCAAAGTGACATCCGCAAATCTAGAGGTAAGGAGATCGCCTAGCAAGGGTATTAAGTGGCGGACGATTGTTGGAGTCTCAAATCCAACGGAGTTGCCCATTCACCTGTGAGGACCCATCATAAAGCGCTGGGGCGGTGCAATTGGCACATAAATGGCACACACTCAAATATGCGTAAGTACAATACTTGTACCCAGTCACTAGCTGTGACGCAGAGGTTCATTGAGTGGCGGTGGGTTGTAGACGAATTAGCATAGCTGCATGCGATATTGCATCACCCCAAGCGGATATAAGGAGATTGGTGCGCATTACCAATGTCCGGACTACCATCGTAGTCGTTTCAGTGAGACCATTTGGGTGTCTACGAGGGAATATGATGTCTAACATACCCCAAAGTCATAGCAGCATAAAAGAATCATCATAACAGATCAAATAATTGAGCTAAAACTCCTCAGTCAAAGAGAATCATCACATTGTTTTTACCTTGTAAGTCATCAGAATCACTTATTGGTTGATTGCCCAAACTTGTACAATTTTCACTATCCATTAACCTGCAACAGAGTAACCAATTAGAATCAAGTAACCAACTTTTGTCATCGAAAGAGTTTCAAGAAGCTAAACGAGAACACAATCGAACTCTAATTACCCAGAATTGATGATCGAACTCTTTGGATTAGAACACTAAAACAAAATTTATACCGCCTGATAAGAGATTAGATTAAACTTAGATAAAATCTAAATACTTACCGATTATCGTACTATTCTGGATTCAATCAGATTGAAAGTTGATGGAAAGACTCCACTGCTTCTTGTTCCATCTTCGTGGGGTTTACATTGAATCGAACCGCAAATCGAACAAAAGTAATTGAAATCCAGTCCCATCATCAAATGCCTTTGGGTACTGAAGAAATCTAGTACATCGCTTCAATTCCAATACCCATCGCTTCCAATCCCTATAATTCAGTAAAAGAATGCAGAAGGAAGCCCCAATGTGGAAGAGAGAGAGAGAGAGAGAGAGAGACCCGTCTTCTCCGTTTGGGGTTTCAACTAGCCGAATTTTTTTTTTCTAAAATGGACAGATGTCGAATGTTTATTGGCTGTGGGCAGCCCACCCTGACCAGGGCTGGTCAGCGAAGTTCTTTCCTATTCTGTATAACTAGAAGGTGTATCTCATGCATGCATATTACTGGCACCTTTCATCATATTATGATCGACATCCTGACTTTATGAATTGGTGTGCTGTAGCTTTGCATTTTGAAAACTAAATGACAAAAGGCATGTCCAGAAGCTTGAAAGCAAAATGAAGACGAGCAATATATTTAAGCCTTTTCATGAATTGGTGGCATGATTAAACAAAATTAAATTAATTCAACTAGTGGTGGTATATATGATCAAATAGAATAAATTGGTAGAGAAGAGTATGAAAGGATGGGTTCGTACCAATTTCAGACTCAAACACCAATTGCTCGCTTGAGCGGTCCCATGTATCACAACTCATGTTTTGCAAAAGATAGGCATTGGAATTCAGGAGAAAAGGAAGACACATAAAGACTTAATAATGTTTATTGAGCAATAGTCATACCAAGAAAAATCAAACGAAAATCAAGATTTCAGGATTTTGTTCATTACTAATTCCATGTTTCGAGTGAATTAGATTCGACCACAAATTTTCAGTACAAAAAACTACTTCCACAAATTTTCAGTACAAAAAACTGCTTCAGTAGTAGAAAAAAACTTAAGGAAATTGATAAGCTCTAGAGAGGCAAATGCATGGTCACAGTTTGTATTCCTTTTGTTGCTTTAGTGTCATCTTCAAATGAGGTTTAGTCTAGACTGGCTATTAATAACAGAAAATGGCAGTGTACTGCAGAAACTAAATCGTCTTTATTCTAAAGATAATCGAAACAAACACATCTACACTAAAATTGATTGAGATATTCCACCCCGATAATCCACCCTCTGTTGTTTCATTTTAAAAACTTGAGAAATCTACGGCAAACTCTTCTTTCCTTCAAGTCTTTAATTAATATAATTTAAGATTCCAACCACCATTTGATCTTTGCTAGGTTCATTGTATTCATGGAATTTTTGTTTGAATAAACGACAATACTGTGACATGTTTCGAAATTCACTTACAGTGAGCAAAATGCATAGGAACTTAAAAGAAGGGACTTACTTCTTCAAGAACAACAACCAACTCTTCCCTGGTGGGAGCATCAGGGTCTTCGATGCCTAGGAGTTCTTTGTGCTCAACTTCTCTTGTGTCCCCAATCCCAATGGTGAGCTTAACATTCATATCACAAAGCATTACAAAATCAATTGAGATTGAGAAAATCAACGTACAAGGGAATTGCTCAAGGATATTGTATTTTATACCTCATTAATTGAAAATCATGTTTCGGTTCTTCTTATGAAGTTCCAACTTCCAACACTTATCAACAATAAGAGTGAGTAACAGAGAAATCAAACAAAGTTGGATACAAGCACTAACATCAGCAAATGCAAACCATTTATTAACATGGACAAGCACTAAGCACTAAGCTTAATATCAGTAAATGATCAATTGCTAATCTTCATATATTCAACATATGCTTGCTTATTATTTTGTACTTACATGATCAACAGAAGTGCTGCAATACCTTTTCTTAGAACTCTCAAATGCAATAAAATCATGATCACTATAATTAGTGCATTGTTAGCTTAAGAAACTTTTATGTTAAACATAGGAGATAATCATCTACATGCAGGTCAAGGAAACATACTCCTAATTTATGCAAAACTTGGTTAAATACATAGAAGTTGATGAAGAGTAATACCTAATAAAGCTTTTAAATGGCCACATCACACTGCTGCTGGATATTTTAAACTCTGACTAGCTGCTGAGAAACAGTGGGAAAATTGAAGAAAATTAGACGTGCATTCAAAAGAGTCTGTGACCTCATAAAGGTCAGCAACTCTGATTAAAAAATTTTCCATTTTTATTTTCATTTGTGGGAAGTGTTTGCCCTCAATTTGCTTAAATTCTTCATAGTTCTAAGTTCTAACTTCTAATGAACATTAGAAAGTAAAAATCAATCTCCCATGACTAATCGATCTAATCAAGAGAGCATACACATATTGCTAAAAGTGAAAATAAATTCGTAAGGTATTAGATAAGGAAGCATCAATACTGATAATCAATATTCATTACACATATACAGTGTAAAGAAAAAGAACTATAGAATTTAAGCTATGAAGTATAGAGTTTAAGCTCAAAAGCATAATGGTGGCATACTTCCAAAAGCCACGGTCAATTAGTAATGTGTAGACAAATCACTGTATTGCAAAGAGGAAGGGTAAAATACCTCTCCACCATCATCAAGAACCAAAAACTCGCCATGTTCAAAGGGAGACATGGTACCAGCAGCTGTATTCAACTAGAAACCTGCAGATTATTGGCAAATAGAGTAAGGAATAAACTGAAAGCAAGAGTCTAGTTCTTGATATCATCTATTTGGACCAAAATTAACAAACTTTAATTGAAGAAATAGTAAACTCCTTCTCGCTTTATTAATAAAGATATTGTAAGAGACAGATATAACTACCTTGATTCCGAATTACATTGCATGAGAGAACCCAAATCACAGCATTGGTCTTCATACGCATCCTATCCTACACAGATATATATAAAGAAAATGATTGAGAAAAGTTAAATCTGCATGACAGTATGCAAGCAGCACTACTTCTGTAATTGTTATCATCACCATGCTTGATAACAATTGCGGCAATACCAACAAAACTTAACATCGCACACTAGAGAATAAAACCAGAAGCAAAAGAACAAAGGAGAAAGAGGATACTTACAAACAACAGCAGAAAAGCAATTCATCATAGGTAAAAGGAAAACTGATGAAAAGAAAAATAGAAGCATATAGCAGCAACAAAGATTGCAAATTTATGGCTAAAAATAAAATAAAATACACAAAAAAAGTCAAGAATTTTACACTAAACTTCAGACAATATTACTAAATGCTTTTCTCTCCTGACTTCCAACTATGTTTACAATTACAGATGCATAAATATAATGAACATTGACCCTATAAGAGATACAATTAAACGTATATATCCTGATACCCAGTTATCATAGTCATTCCGTAAAAAAAGATGTCCTTAAAAAAATTAGTGGGTGTCCCAGAAAGTGTTTTCTGTAGTAGTGTGTAAATCTAGGAACCATTCTTAATGTAGTGAGTGACTTGAAACCATGAACTGCAGAGGAATAAACAGAGAAGAGCTCAAAACAAGTTAAAGCACCATGAATAAACATTTGGTATTAGGGAAAAGAACGGTAAAAGATGGCAGCAACTATGCCATAGGATTACCCTTATCATCTTCTTCATCTTCCAATCTACTAGTAATGCTCCCAGGATCCATATCTCTATGGCAATTGCAACTTGCTCTCTATTTACTGCGGACTTGAGATGCAATGGAGGAACCAGATGCTTCCCATTTGTTTATCTATACAAAAACCCACCAAATAAATTCCCCAATGATATTACATATTCTAAGCAAAAACTATTTTGTATTCCTAAGTTTATAGAACATCTTAAATTCTCTACACATAAGAAGTACAAATGAAAAATCCAAAAAGGCATGCAAGTAATATAACATTAAACATATCAAACATCTCACCGTAGGCTCAACTTCATGAATCTCCGAGGTTGAGCTAGTTGCCCGGCCATCTTCCACACCTTCAAGCGTATTTAATCGTGATTACCCTTTTGATTTGGCTGACGTATTTGAGGTGACCAGAAATAGGGTCAAAGAACTTGTTACCTATTGAAATACAGAACAAAAACATAATTGAATTGAATTGAAAGATCATCCAGAAAGGGACGTACCTGGGTAATTGAATAGAGGCAAGATTTGGTGACATCGATCAAAACCATGTTTGGTAAATGTTGTAGGCAATACTGCAACTCATTGAATCGAGGCATATCTTTATCCTTGCTTAAAGATAATGGTCTAGTCCGTGACATTGAATTCGTTGGTGTCTTGTATAGAGAACCTAATAAGTGAGAGATATACCTGAAGGGAGGGACTAAAGTGAAACCAAACTCTCAATACCAGATCGGTTCTCCAGTGATAGAGAAAATCCAACGAAATATTGAAGGAATCGGAATCCATCCAAGATTCTTCAATATCAGCTTTGTAATCTGCAGATGAAGAAATTTTCCACAAAATTTACCTTTACGGCTTTCGTTGATTGAGATCTTCCAGAAAAAAACCCCAAAACCAGAAGAACCCTAAAAGCCCAAATTAAAAAAACATTGTCTTTCAGAGAAAAGCCTTCCGGGGACTAGATCTGAACGGAGGGTTAAGCAGGAAGAGGAAGAGGCGGAGGTGATGTAGAGGTAAGGCCGTCCATGGCCTGGACGGTGTTCTCTTTCATGGCGTCACCGTGGTACTTGACTACACTGGTTTTGGCCCTGAACTTCTGGATGAAGGGTAGGGATTTGGAGAGAATCTGGGGAGGCTGCAGGGTTTTGAGAAAGAAATTTATGGGAGAGATGGAGACAAAGAGAAAGGGGATTTTGTTGGTAAAGGAGAGAAAGAGAATGGGAGAGCGAACGAGCAGAGATGGGAAAAGAGAAAGAGGAGCCGTGGAAAAAACGCAAAGTCTTTCGCAACTAAGCCAAAAAGAAAAGGAAAAAAAAATATAACTTACCTTATTCAGACAACACAATTTCTTAAATGTGTTGTTTGAATATCACTCTATTGACTATTCAGCTATAGGGTTGGGGCATTTGAGAGGGAAAAGCCTAAAACTTGTTGGAGGGAAGTCTGAAATTTCTGCTAGGGTAAATATAGAAAATTTTCATCTTTTTAGACGACATTTAAGTGTCGTCTGAGTCTGACCATATCTTCAAAATGAAACAAGCATGGTTTCTCATTGTATTCAAACAACACATTTAATTTATGTGTCGTCTGAGTTTAGTCTGAAACACTCAGACGGTAGAAAATGACCATTCTGTCGTCTGAACTCTGTTGTCTGATAGCTTTTTTGGCATAATGCTTTCCACGTTTACCTCTTCGGTTCCGTGTTCGCCTATTTTGGCGGTTATCTTCCCAAGTAGAGCGATTATATGGATCAGAATGTCCAGAAGTATACCTAAGATTAGGGTTTCGCTCTTGGCGCCCTCTCTTAGAGGTGCGACTATAATTGGATTCCGGAATATGCTCTGTTTCCACGGATCTCGAATTATAGTTCTTCACAAAGATATTATCATGCTTTTCAGTGACATTCATAGCTCCAATGAGCTCATGAAACCTTATGATCCGTCTTGCATTAACATCGATTCGATAGTTCTTAGCAACCATCAATGCAGAGACGGGGAAGGTAGAGAGAGTCTTCTCAATCAACATCGCATCTGTGATCTCTTTACCACAGAATTCCATTAAGGATTTAATGCAAAGTGCTTCCGAGTTATAGTCAAGAACTGACTTGAAATCACAAAAGCGGAGGCTATGCCATCTCACTTCTAGGTCAGGAAGCAAGGAGTCACGGACGTTGCCAAATCTTTCTTCGAGTGAGACCCACAGCCTTCTGGGGTCTTCTTCATTTATACACTCGTACTTGAGCGAATCATCCATATGACGAGTCATTAGGATGATGGCTTTCGCCTTATTTGCCTCTAAGGCCGCTCTATTTGCTTCCAAAGCTTGAGCTTGCTCAACAGTTAGCACGTCCTGGCTAGGCTCGAGAATAGTATCCAAGATTCCATCGGCCTTGAGATGCTGACGGATATCACGAACCCACCTGTGATATTCAGAGCCAGTTGTTCCCAATGGAGCAAAGTCCAATTTGTTCAGGCTACTCATCCTGAAAGAGAACAAGAAATTAGGGTTAGTTTCGGAGCGAAATAGGCTACCACGAAAACATATGAAATTTCTGAGTGTAATCGCTTCCAAGAAATTAGGAATTTCCGAGCGTAGTCGCTTCCAAGAAATTTGATTCCAAGAGATATTGGATTAGATCGAAACAATGATGTAAGTGGTCGATCATAAATTTTCTACAAACTCTAAGTTTGGAGATCTCAACAAGCTCTAAGCTTGGAGTGAGCACAAACCCCCACAGTTCAGCTTAATTTGGTCTCCCCTATAATGAAGAAAGGGGGGTAGATGAAGGGAGGTTGCAAGTCCCCGAAAAAGAAGAGAAATTGAATTAAAAAAACTCTAAAAAACGGGAACGTTTAGTAAAAAATACCTTGAAATAGGCCGTCGGAAATTCGGCCGGAAAAGTCACCGGAAAATGGCCAGAAAAGTCACCGGCAAATCTTTGACTGGGAGCTGACCGGCTGGATGACGTGGCGCTGATACTGACGTGGCAGTGTGTCCTTCTGCTGATGTGGCAATAGGTCCATGTGCTGACATGGCAGTGGGTCCTCCTGCTGACGTGGCAGTGGGCCTGCGTCAGTGGGCCTCTACCATGGGCTTGGGCTTCTGCTTCTTGGGCTTCTGGGCTTCCTTTCCCTCTTTTTCTTTTCTTTTCTTTTCTTCTCTTTTCTGCCGGTTTTCTGTAGGAGATTTAGTCGGCCGGTTCACGCACTTTTAGGTCGGTTTTCTCACTTTTTCTTCCGGTTCCAGAATCATTTGCTTGAGAGGCTTCTGCTTCCATAATTTGGTGGAAATTGGAGGTCCGGAAGATGGTGAACCGGTGGAATATTTTCTGCTAGTTGTATAGAGCTTTATTTGCTGCTAGTTGTATAGAGCTTCCGGTGGCCGGTTCGGTGGTTTTCCGGTCGGTTCTTGAGGTGGGACTGCTGGTTCTGGACTCCTGGGATCGAGTTCTTCAAGGTGTGAGGTGGAGGCAGAAAAGGCTTCAAGGTTTTGTATTCGGATTCAAGGTTTTTAGCTTCTTGAATCAGGGTTTGGCTATTTGTTTCAGAGTTAGGGCTTCGTGCTGATAACGTGTTTTAGGGAATCAGAAATCGAGAGATAATCACTGTGTATTCTCATTGATAATAGAGGCCTCTTTATATAGAGGATTACAATGCATAGAGTTAGAATCATACAAGGAAAGATAATCTCTAGATTCTTCTAATTAAACCCTATTACCACTAGGTCAAGTAACTTAGAGTTTGGGCCAAACACAAATAGAGATATCCTTAAACACTCTCTATATTATTGATTGGGGTCCAACTACATTCCAAAAACCTTCTACTCCATTACGGAAAACATTCCTTGCGATAGCATAAGCCACAGTCGTACTGCACGATTTAGCTATATATCTTCCTGAACTTGACTTCTTCCAACTTCCAACTCAGCTTTGATCGACTTTAAGCTCCTTCTTGGCTCATATATAGCATCGGGCTCTTTTGCTATGCTTCCAATGCAAAATACATTTTCTGCCAACAGTTTGCAAACTAATTATTTGAGCCTTTGAGCCCACAATATTGAAGGCTAATAGTGTATTGCACTTTTTTGTGAGTGCAAGCATTAACACTTTGGTAACAATAGAAGACATAACTGAAACTATATTCAAACGTGCTTCATGAGTGATGACAACAACTAAAAGCTGATTGCCTCTCGTTTTATTTATTTTTGTTGGTTTAACGGAACCGAGTATTTTAAGTCTATTCGAGAATTTCGTATACATGCGTCACACTCGTGTCTATTCAATCTTTCTGAGCCCAAAAAATTACGTATTTTGGTCCTAAACCCAAAGCCCACTAGCGAGCAACTTGGTGGGAAAATCTCGAATCTCCCTCTTTTATTTACAAGTAAAACGAGAGATGGGTGTCTACTTCTCCTAGTAACCCACTCAGTAGATCGGCGCGTCCTCCCTTTTTGCTGCCACCAGATCGCCCCCGTCCTCCGTTATCGGCTTCCGGTGATACACATCTCCCTGATCTGGGGCAGCTGTCAGGTATGGATTCATTACCTACATATTCGTCCCTTAAACCCAAGAATTGGGCATCATCTCAAGTCTGTTCTCACTATTTGTTTCTAAATTCTTCTGCTTTAGCTCTAACCCATTACAGAACAGCCATAAGCAAGGATAGAATTCATTAGGTTTTTTTTTTGGGGCCGTGACCACTTACCCAATTTCAGCTTAAAAATTGCTCACTTACTCCACTAGGAGTTTTTTAACCCCACTTACCCAATCTAACATCTTTTGACAATTTTGCCCATATTATTAAATTTTCACTCTCTCTCTCCCCCCCTCCCCTCTTCGATCAATTTCTCTCTCTCTCTCTCTCTCTCTCTCTCTCTCTCTCTATCTCTCTCTCTATCTCTCTCTCTCTCTCTCTCTCTCTCTCTCTCTCTATCTCTCTTCTCTCTTCTCTCTCTCCATCCGCACCTCCGGTACGGCGTCGAACTTAGGATTAGCGCTTTCTCTCTATGGTGCGGCGTCGAACACCGGATCATGCCTGAAGCTCTCTCTCTCTGGTGCGGCAGTGCGGTGTCGAACTCCGGATCACGCTTGAAGCTCTCTCTCTCCACCGCCGAGGCGGCCTCGAACTCCAAATCTTGCCTGAAGCTCTCTTTTCACCTCCGGTGCCGCGTCGAACTCCGAAATCACCCTGAAGCTCCGGTCGAAGCTACTGGAGTTTAACTAAGTCTAGATGCAGAGAGTCGACGAGGCTATCGTCGACGGCAAGGCTGATAACAGGTTGGTGTAGACTACTGCTCTTCGCAATTCCCTTCACTGCTTTTGCTATGGGTCTCGGGCCTCACCCATCTTCAATCTATCTTATAACTTGATTATTTGTCCATGGCAATTCCCTTCACTACTTCTGCTATGGGTCTCAGGACTCACCCATTGAAGTCGGAGAAGGGAGATCTGCAACCGTCGAAGTCAAAGATGGGAGGAGAAGAAGAAGTGGGGGCCCAGAGCATTTTCTGGGTGCCAGGACTTCTTTTTTTTTTTTTTTTTCGGTATCCTGAGTTTTTATATTTTTTTGTATTTTTTTTTTGTATCCGTAATGTATTCATTTTGGTTCACTTGAGAGCAATAATATGATGATTGGAGGGTAATAATATGATTATTATGAGGCAATAATATGAGTATTGGGGGGCAATAATATGATTATTGAGGGGCAATAATATGATTACTGAGGGGCAATAATATGATCAATTGTGTCTGTAGTGTATTCATTTTGGTTTTTGGAGTTTATACAATTCACTAGACGGAAATAATATGATTATTGGGAGGCAATAATATGAGTATTGGGGGGCAATAATATGATTACTGGGGGGGGAATAATAAGGTTACTGGGTATTATTAGGGGACAATAACTTCAGACGCCAGAATCCGGTCACCAGTCTGGTCACCGGTCGCCGGAGCATAGCAAGGTGGAGGACGACTTCTCTCTCTAAGTGAGAAAGAAGAAGAGGGCAAAAAAGTCCCAAAAAAAAGAATTAATTGGGTATTAGGGAAATAATCCCTTAGAGTGTTTTGGGTAAATGGGGTTAAAAAACAGTTGGTGGAGCTAGTGGGCAATTTTTAACCTAAAATCGGGTAAATGATCATTTCCCCTAATTTTTATTTACCTGATACCCACAGTTGAGGAGTATGGGAGGTCGTGGGAGCAGAACGAGGAATTGGGTCTGAAACTCTGAATGACATTAAAATCTCTTCCGCAGATACTGCATATATCACTCAGGAAATGGCAGCAACAGACAAGACTGGTGTAAATCGATTCAGAACTCTTGCCTCTTCCCCATTTTTTCTTTGGGAAAGGCGACGGTGTTGTGATGTAGTACCTCGCCAATTCCTCCACAATAGCATATCTAAAAATGAGATAGAGGTAGTAAAACTATATTATATCTTTGATTTTTATTTGGTGTAAATTAAAACTGAACTATATTTTAGATAAATGAAAGATGGTGTTGTTTGATGCACAATAAAAATTTTATCTCACTCAAAATTAGAGTTTGAATATCGATGACTTTGGTTAATTTTTATCGTAACAGAACAATACAAAATAAAACCCAAGTGAAAATGATGGAGAAGACTAACCCAATGCCTTTGGTTCCACTAGTGACAAGAGCGGTCATTCCCTGAAGAGACCGGCCATCTTCTATCTCTGCTGTCATTGCTAATAGGATTATTTGCTTGAGCCATCTGCCTAGCTAGAGCTGTTTGTTTCTTTTCTATCTCGATAGCCAAAATTTGAAGATATATGCAAATACGAAAAGGATATATATAGACTTTCTCATCAACTATACGACATTGAGATACATCAACATATTGGGATTATCTTCGAGCTTGCTTATTAAACTGGTTTTCATTCCCATTGGGTTTATTTATTTATGCATTGTGTTCAGTCTAAATCTTACTCTATTTTGTTAGGAACGTTGTGGTATGGGGCACCCAATTACAATTGAAGTAGAAATTATGAAAATGATTGAAGCACAAGATGATAGGCAAATCGTAGAAGGATTTTATTAGAGCAAAATGATACAATAATTTCTCTACTGCAATAAGGAGAGCACAATTTCAATGCCATAAATTCCTCACCAGCTCTTTTATTATGAATAAAATGAGCTAGCTCATTCACTGCCAACGTATTGTCAGTTATCAACCTGCCTGGAATGAAAGCACTTTGAAAAGGCAAAATAATTTGGGGCAGAATCAACTTCAACCTATTCGCAATAACTTTCGAACACAACTTATAAATTACATTACACAACGCAATTGGTCCCAAATCTGCCATAGTCTCAGGGTTAGCAGTTTTAGGAATCAGACAAATCTGCGTGTAATTAATCTGTTTTAGCAACTGACCAGTCTGTAGAAAATTGTGGACAGCAGCAGTGATGTCGTCACCTATACTCTCCCAATAATGTTGGAAAAATAGAGGTGGCATTCCATCCGGTCCAGGCGACTTCGTGGGATACATTTGGAACAAAGCCTCCTTCACCTCCTGACAACTATATTGGGAATAAAGAGAAATATTCATCTCGTCTGTAACTGAAGGAGAAATAGCCTAAAGAGTTTCCTCCAAAGCCCCACCATCAACAGTTCCTACCTTGTAAATTTTCTCAAAATAGTTCACTACAACAGTTTCCAGACCATGGTCATCTTCTTTCCAGCTCCCTGCATCATCATAAAGACCTCTAATAATTTTTTTTCTTTTCCTATTAGAAGCCTTACGATGAAAGAAACCAGTATTACGATCTCCCTCCGTGAGCCATGAGACCTTAGCTCTTTGACTCCAGTACAATTCCTCCTCCGATAGCAAACTCTCCAAACATGCCATCAAAGTACCCCTCGCTGCTAACAACTCCGGAGTCGCTGACAAGCTCAAAAGCTCCTCCAGCCGGGAACGAGTCTCCGATATTGCTTTCTAACGGTCACCAAACACTAGGGATGGCAAAAATCCCCATCGGGTAGGGTACCCATAGGGTATTCGACCCTAATGGAGAGAAATTAGGGAAAAATCGGGTAACAGGGATGAGGATCCCAAGTATTCGAATTCTAAAATCGGGTACGGGGCGGGGATGGTATTTTGATCCCCATCCTCATACCCACCCAATAAGAATTATATGAAATACATATATATATATATATATATTTGTTTATTTATTAATCTATATAGATATATTTTTGATATTATTTAAATAAATATTTATGTAAACTTCATATTTTTGTCAATATTTAAATTCTGTTAATAAATGTTCTATAAAGGAAGATTCTTTTAATAAAAGATCTTTATCAACATGTTAATTTTCCTTGATTGAAATAAGAAATTTATTTTATTTTGATGTTCAATTTTAACTTCATATTTTACAATCCATAATTGTTTGTATAAATTTTTATATAATAAATTGGTAATATTCTTAATGGTGATTGGGGCGGGTATGGGGACGGGGAATCCCCAGTATCTTATTACGGGGATTGGGGAGGGTATGGGGATAAAGAATGAAGTTGGGTATGGGGATGGTAATTTAATCCCCTGACCCTACCCTCCCCATTGCCATCCCTACCAAACACACTGCACTGCCAATCATCTAGCGCAATACTGGTTCTAGCAATCTTCTTGGATACCAGAAACATTTGTTGCCCCAGAACAGGGCGTTGCCACTGCTGCTGAACAATCTCATGGCAATCCTCATGCTTCAACCACAACGATTCAAACTTAAATCGGTGATATCTCTTTTGCGGAACAACCAGAGCTGCACTGATACAAAGCAAAATCGGAATATGATCTGACTTGCTAGGCGGCAGATGGATCACCCGAGAATGGTCGAAACTATCTGACCACTCCGCCGTAGCAACCACCCTATCCAACCTAACCTTCGTCTCCGGATCACTCCAAGTAAAAGGGTATCCGTAATACCCAAGATCCACTAGTTCCGCATATCCCAGCGCTTCTCGGAAACCGCTCATTTGACTTTCTGGGCGTGGTCTGCCATCTAACTTCTCTGAGGCCAACAAGATATCATTAAAATCTCCCAGCACAACCCATGGTAAACTGTCGTCATCACTCAAAGCCCGGAGAATATCCCAAGACTCATGACGATCTGCTGCACCTGGGTTGCCGTAAAATCCCATGAAACGCCACCACAAGAAGCCGTCACCTTCAACAACCACTGCATCGATAAAACAGGCCGTAGAAGGCTGCCGAATTTTGATCTTAACTTCGTCATTCCAGAATAAACCCCCCAGCCTGCCCAACGCTCATCACACCTTCTGCATGATCAAACCCTAGGTTATGCTGTAGTCTGTTGAACTCCTCTCTTTCTCTGATTTTCGTTTCAATCAGAAACACCAATTTCGGCTTATGTTGTGAGATTAAAATCTTCAGAGCACGCCTAGTGGAGGGATTACACAATCCCTCGACAATTTCATAACAACACGTTCATGGCCATTAGACTCTTTTCAGATCAAAGAAACCCTAGGTTTCTGATCACAACCCTAGCTCCGAGAAACTAGGTCAAAAAAGAAAAAAGAAAAAAAAGAAATTGAGACAACACTTAGCTTCTCCATTAACTTCTGAATATACCTACAAATAATTTTAGTATCCTATAAAGTTTATCTTGTAAAGAATCTGCAATTCAATAGATGTTGAAAACTTTAAGGTGTGCATTTTTGTTATGGCTTCAAGCTTGTTTGACAAAAAAGAAATAGATTTGCTACCATTTTTCTTACTTTGAGTAGATATCGCAGTCTAGCTCTCAATTTTCATGTTACAAAAATTTCATGAGAGTTGTAGTCTTTTTTTGCCGTACTTCATAGCTTATTGGAGCTTCTGGTTTAGTAATATTTGTTGTTGTTTTTTTTTTAGTTTCTAGTACATCAAAGTACTATCCGAAACAAAAGCCTTAAAACTACAACCTGAATGGCAAACCCTAATCTCTTTCTGATAGCGCTCCTCTTCGTGCTCACCCTAACACTGTTCCCCTGGGGCAGTACCAAGCACAGCGATTCCAGCCGTGTTGAATCTCAAGGACAACTTCGTCCACTCTTAACAAAGGAAGGTGAATCTAGCTTTAAGTATGGACCGCTCTATTTTTCCCGATCTCTTGATCCTTCTTTTCGAATTGGGGTTGACAGCGATGACCCAGGGCCACTGAAAGTTTGGGCAAGAATGATCGAGGATGGGATGGGCAAAGGAAACGCACGAAGGTGGGGCAAAGTTTTTGCAGCTTCGCTCATAGGGACGGTGATAGTAGACCGTCTATGGATGGTAATGGTAACGACCAGCAATTTTCTGATCAACGACGACCTGAAATTGGGGTGGTGGCCTAATTGGTGGCGGCCCGATCTCCATCTGTCTTGGTATGACGGCGCTATACCGTAGTTGTATAAGGCTCGAATGGGCGGCAGAGTTGGGATGTAGCTGCTAGCAGGAGTGATGTTCGGCCGTCGGTGAAGCTCGATCGAAGTGGCCTGAGATGGTAGAGCTGATGGAGACAAGTTGCTCGATCTGGGTGTCCAAATCAATTTCGATAATGGTTGCCCGGTGGTATCAGATGGCTGGGCTGGTCTTTGGCAGTGTGATGGGCGGCGTGATTTCCTGCCACAGTATTGCCGGGGACTGTGGCTGCGGCGCTGATGCCTTCGTGAAATTGGGTTTGGACCCAATTGGGCTAGGTCAAACTATTGGGCCTATGCTTATGTTTCTTGGGAATGGGCTCATCATTGCTATTATGGGCCAAACAAGGAAAATGCAGGAAGAAAGTGATAGGCTTGTGCTCTACTATGGGGCCCACTTCACTCTACTGCTAGGTCAAATCTCCTTAGGGTTCGGGAAGTGTTTGTGCTCGACAGAACCCCTAAGCCTTAACTTGCAGGGCAAGGATAAAATATAGGTAGGTGTGGTTACTATGTCTTACAATCTCCATAGTTTATAAGCTCACTTAAATAAGTGAGCGGTTAGTTCGAATATAGATGGTCTATCTCCTATCACAATAGTTCTTTTACTACAACTTCTTGATCTGTCTAGTTGAAGGCAGCAGAAGGATATGTAATGGCCATCTTGGTATGCATTTAATGAAATCCACATTTCTTTTTTTTTAAAAAGTACTATACATCAAATAGATCAGTTCGATTTAGAGGTAGATTATTGACTTCATTTAATAAACTAGTTTGTATATAACTACTCTGTTTTTATATTGAACTAATCTACCATGGTATGGAATATCAAATAACATCTTATTAGTGTTTTAATGTACTGTAAAACTTTCCTATACTATTGTATCAAACTGAATCTAATTAGTAAATCATTACATTTAGTATATGGGAGCTTCTATTCATACCTCTAAATTTGTCATTTGGACCTCCCTCATTTTTCAAATAATAGTTGATTTTGTCAACTCATGTCAAATTACCAATAAAGACACCAAAGAGGAAAGAAAAAAAAACTTCTTACCTCTACATATAGTAGTAGTCTTTAGGGTTATTATCACAAATGGTACCTGAACTTATCCTCTATTTTATCGATGATACCTGAACTTCAATTTTGATAACAACCAGTACCTGAACTTTTTGATTTCATTTTAAATGGTACCTAAGGCCACCTTCGGTCACTATTCCGGCCAAAAAAGACAAATCTAAGAAAACAAAAAAACTAAAAAAACAAGTTCAAGGCAAGTCTATTACCAAAAAATCATCACTATATATGATCGCAACCCTCGAAATCATCAAAAATCATCACTATGATTGCCTCCCATGTCGTTTTTAGTCAGAATAGTGACCGGAGGTGGCTCTAGGTACCATTTAAAATGAAATCGAAAAGTTCAGGTACTGGTTGTGATCAAAATTGAAGTTCAGGTACCATCGATAAGATTGAGGTATAGTTCAGGTACTATTTGTGATAATCACCCTAGTCTTTAATTGGAGAAAACTTTCTCCTCTAATGTAAATCCTAAAATATACATCGGCAAACGTTATTTATGTTGCTGTCGATCACCCATCAATGGAAATGAGTTTCTTATGAAAAAAGAGTTTCAGTTATGAAACTGATAGAAAATAAGGAAGCAAAAAATTGTCAAATTGTTAGCAAGAATTATGGTGGAAAGAAGATTTGACAAGGGGGAAAGAGTCATTGTATTTCATTAATTCAAAAAAAAAAACACATAAGCTATCTCCATAAGATTAGAAAACATTGAAGATTTCATGGAAAGAATTCACGCATACAAGTGTGAGCCCCCGAAAATTTTGTTTAATTTTTGAAGGTAATTTTTCGCCAATAAGATTTTTCCGCAAGGTAATTTAAGTGAAGGAATTTATTTTGGAAATTATTTTGTTATCGAGACCACCTATTGGGCTGACAATTTAAGTTTGGGCCGAGATTCTTCCATTTGGGCCTAGAAGGTTATCGAAGTTTAGTGAGGCGACCGTTTGTTAAAGTTTCCGACGAAAGACGAATAAGAGTTACGAGCCCAAGACCGAAACTCATCACAAGGGCAAATTTGACTTTTCTCGCAAATGAGTATAAG
Source organism: Rosa lucieae (assembly GCA_024704745.1). NCBI lineage: Eukaryota > Viridiplantae > Streptophyta > Magnoliopsida > Rosales > Rosaceae > Rosa > Rosa lucieae. The sequence goes on along the minus strand of JANPXK010000304.1, from coordinate 20,625 downwards.
TAGGAACTTGAGACAACCCTAGCCTCATTTCTCTCCCTCTCTCATCTCTCGGCCGAGTCTCTCTCCCCGACCCCTAGCACTCTCTCTCTCCTTCCCTCTGCAAGAGCCGGAAAACCTCATCTCCGGCCATCACCTCTTGTCACCACCACCACCCATCAACGCAGCACCAAAATGCGACCCAAACCCAAGAGAAATCGAAGCCATGCATTGACTCTGACCTCTCTTCCGCTCTCCTCTCTGCCATCGCCGAGAAACCCAGCTTCCGGTCACCTCCTCACGTCATCACCAGCATCTGTCGAACCAGGACCCAATTCCGACCTAAACCCAGCAAGAATTACCGGCATGTACCGCTTCCGGCTACCACATCCAACCACCACAGTTCCCGCTACCATGCCTAGCCGGAAAGGCTACCTCCGACCACTTTCTCCACTCATCACCACCACAGATTGATTCAGAACAAGCCACTCGTCCAGTACCCGAAGCCCTTTGCATTGTCTGATGCCGGAAGACCACCGAACACACCTCACATCAGAGTCTCGTCATTGCCTGCATCCGATCTCCAACTTCCGGCCACGATTGAGCCAAACCACCACCATAAATGGAGTCAACATGTTCTTGTTCGCCGGAACCCTTGGATTCCGATCTCTGGTTCCGTCCAGAACTCTTGCACACGCTTCACGCGCCGCCGTAGGCGCGTGGACTACCATAGCTCCGTCGCTCACGGTCGCCAGAAATCGTCAGGACTCCTTGATTAGGTAATTTCGTGATTCCCCTTTTAGCTGGAGCTTCCGGTTTGGTATAGATTGAAAACCCTAACTCTATTCCTTAATTTGAAACATGTGAGGATTGTGGAATCTGCGTTTTGGAGATTTTGGAGGGCGAAACTGTTGGTTCAGCCTAATTGGTATCGAAGAGTGGTAAGAACCTCGACCTCTGTTTGAATGAGATGTTGATTGAGGGTTGTTCATTGATGGTATATTGTCTGATAGGGATTCGAAAGGTTGGTGGTGATGGAGCACGACTATGTTGAATCGAGTTACAGTTGGGAAAAGAAGAAATGGTAAGGGTCTGGGTTTTGATTATGCTGTTGTGAAACTATGGTGGTTGTAATATGTTGTTTGATCGATGAATGAGTGTGGTTAATGTGTGAATTATTAGTACCAGATATGTGACTCGATTAGTTTTGGCATTGTGATTCACGGTTAAAAATTGTAAAGATGGTAATAAGAGTAATTTAAGTGAGTTGATGGTTAATACTAAGTCACCGGGTTTTGGCCCTGTAGTGTAAGTGGGAAGTAAATGGCTCATTTAGTGAGCATTTTGACGAAATTGGTTAAATAAGAATGTACCACTCCTAACAAGTAATTAGTGTGGTGAATGGTATTATTGAGAATGGGTTTAAAAGTTGGATTAAGTATTCTATAGCAATCATATCCCGAAATGAATTTGAGAAATGAATTGTTCGGGAATGCAATTATTTATTTTCTTAAGCTTAACGAGTAAGTAAAAAGGGTGAAACCGGTTGACCCAAATTACATAAAGAAACGAAGTATGATCTCCATATCCCGGATAAGCTTACAACGTTAAGTGAATTACTCGGGAATGATAATTGTTGTTTGTTTTCTTAAAGTAGGAATGCTAAACAAATTTTGGTGAAAGTGCTAAGTATAATTACCATATCCTAAATTATTCAAATGCTACATTATTTGGATTGTTCAGGAATGGATAATAGAATTTATCAACTAGAGGAGAATTCTACAAACCCACGGTACCTAGCTCATTGTTCGATTAAAGAATAATCCGTTGGACTTCAAGGAAATTAAGTAAATGTTTTGGTTGCTCGGTTAGTTGAGTTATAATGAAGTCAAGTTACTTATTGGTTTAATTTTATTATAAAGGACTCGAGCGTGTGCACGTGAAGTTGAAAGAAGTATCGAAAGTTTGAAACGCAGCTAATTGTGTACGAGCACTCCAATTCCAGGTAGGGTGAGCTGTCCTTTCCTTGTTAGAGGCTTTTCTATATGTGAAATGCTCTAGTATCTTAATATGTTGCCTGCAAGTACGTTTTTGGGTTGTTCATTAGTCGATGTCTCGTGATATCCGTGTTTCCATAACTGATAAATGTTTATTGCGAAAACTGAGGCTAGACTTGCATGTTGAGATACTGTACCCATCGTATGTTTATACTTGTGACCTGAAAGTGAATGGGACCTAGACGCGTAGATTCCTAGGGATCCCACGGTGTCGATAACCGTGAACCTCCGGAGGGGCTGTGCTCCTATGTTTGTCGAGGAAAGGTAAGTACAGACAGTGAACCAGTCATAGGAGACTCAGGGCCAGGAAATGGACACTTTCGCTACTTGTAGTCACACGGACTACAAAGTAGTTGGCCGGTTCTCGAAGGATGACGAACCAGGTCGGTCACCGATTTGTTTGAGTTTAGCTGGCAGGTAAGTATCTCGGAGCTCCAAATTGTGTGAAGCATACTGCATATGCTTTATAAAAGAAATAAATGTTTGTGGTTGCCTATTTTTAAAGTATTTTCGATAAACGTGCACAATATTATGTAGTAAATATTTTCAAGTATATTATCTTTCAAACCTAGCATGGTTGGGTCGGCCCCTATTGGTCATGCAAGGACGAAAGCTCACCCCTATAACAGTGTGCAGGTTTTGAGCATGTGGTCGGGAAGCGTATAAGAGAGGCACATGGCCCGGCTTGGAGTATTCCTCTTTGTCTTTACTAAAGTACGGTTTTGGGTCCAGTATCGGATTTCGAAGTAACTTATTTATTTACTTTCTTACTAATTTATTTATTTATTTCCTACTCGCTTACAAAAAATTCTGGGAGACCCGTAACCCTGGGGCGCGTCTCCCATGCTTGTAGTTGCTTAGTGATTTGTTTTATTTTCCAAATTGGGGCTCCGATTGCAAGCCCAAAACTCTTAGCCCATTTCAAATTCCGATTTTGAAAATGTGTTGCTTGGTTGCTAGAACGAATTGTCCAAGAAAGTGTTTTGTAAACCAACAGTTTGAACCCAAAAGGCCTTGCGATTTCAGGTTGATGAGTTATCGGGGTGTCACTCGTGACATGTCGGTTTCTCATTGGCTCGGGGTCGCGGCGCTGTGGGACCCCTCTCTCGGGTCACCACAACAAGGCTGTAAACAACCTCTATAAAAATACACATGACAATGAAAGAGAGAGATAGAAAAGCAGCCAGAAGAGAGATACGACAACCAATTGGAGGTGTTTTTTTTTTGTTCAGCTTAATTGTATTAAGGAAAAATAGAATTGTGAAATCTTCAAAAATTGAAGGAGGTCCAACTATTGATTTTTGGAGGTATGAATAAAAAAATAAAAATAAAAAGTTTTTTTTTTTTTTGGACGATGGGCATTGTGGGAAAATTACAGCGATGTAGATAGCAAATTAGTTATTTGTAAAAGTAAATTGGAGGTATTAAGTGAGGAGATCCAAATACCAATTTTGAAGGTATGAATAGAAACTCACTTAGTATATTACAAAACCTAATTTTTTCGGTTTAATAAGGACTGAATTAGAAACTCTCCCTTCGATTTAATACTCTTCCAATAATTTTATCTTTTATTTCCGTTTCACTCCCAACTTCCCTTAGTACTAAAAGCAGGGTGGCAGAGCCAAACCGGACTATGTGTTGACTTGGGAAACAAGCCAGGAGGGCGCACAAGGTCTTTGAACTCAATCAATGGCGTCCATGGCTACCTGCTTCACTCTTCCACCAAACCCTTGTCATCGTCTCCTTTTCAAAGCTTCAATCTTACCTAATCGTTCCCAAACCCTCCCCATTATCCAAGCCCCTCTTTTCCCGTCCCTTGCCTCCAAGTTTCGACAATCTAGGGCTTCTGCGCCGGTTGTGAGAGCCAGCATTGCCGCCGCGGTCAGGCCCGGCGGCGCCGTCGTCGAGAGCGATAAGTTACCTTCCGATGTGAGAAAGCGAGCAATGGAAGCTGTGGACGCTTGTGGAGAAGAATGATGTTGGTGACGTGGCCGGCAGAGCGGGGCTTAAGCTCCATGAGGCTCAGAACGCTTGCAAGCTCTCGCTTCTGACACTCATGGCTTCTTGGAGGTACCGATTTCTATACTACCCTGCATTCATGTTAATGGAAGTCATGAAATTTGTTAGCAATTTATGTTTTTCTGAAGAAATTGAATGGAAAATGCAGTAGCTCTTGTTTAGATTGTTTTACAGATTGTGTTAGTGAAATGGTACAATGCTTATGGTGTGAATAGGTCTCTGATGAAGGCGATGTACTCTACGTTTTCCCCAGAGATTATAGAGCAAAACTTGTAGGCAAATCCTTCATAATGAGAGCTGAGCCGCTGCTTGAGAAGGCAAAGGTAGTAATGCTTATGGGATTTGAAACTTTCTTCATTGTACGTGGTTTTAGGTTATGTAAGAAATTGGCACTCATATGATCCATTTAATTAATTTGACAGGCCGGGGCTGAGTATTTAGCAAGGGTTTCATTTGGAACTGCTCTGATTGCTTCCATTATTCTTGTTTTTACCGCAATTCTTCTTGCCCTTCTTGCCCTTAAAGGAAGGTAATGTTTTGAATTGAATTTGAATACTTCTATACTACTAGGACTGTTAATAATATTGGTTGGTTCAAGGAACAGTGACGATAGTGATGACGGCAAGAGCTCTTCAACTTCTTTTGACACTAGTTTCAGTTTTTCTTCGTGTCGGGATGAAGTGGTTTGGTAATACCTACTATACTTGTTTCTTAAGTGCTGTGGAAGTGTTGCAGGTCGAGTTATTTTAGTTGTTGAGAAGACTTTCTGATGCCTGCTTTATTGTTTATGTCATTGAGGTACTGGGATCCCAATTACTATAGGAAGCGACGAGGAAAACCACAAACAGATGATGGGGTGTTGAAATTTGTTGAATCTGTATGTCATTAGCTGAATTGTCATTATTTTTAATCATTCGAGTTTTGTTGAAAGGAGGAATTGACTGTGTGTATGTTTCTTTTAGTTTTTCTCGTTTGTATTTGGCGATGGTGATCCAAATCAAGGAATTGAAGCAAAGAGATGGAAGATGGTAATGATCAAGTACTAAGTTTATTGGTTTGATGCTTTCAACAATTTATTTCTGCTCTTTCTTACTCTAAAAAAAAAAAAATTATTTTTATTGGTTCTATATATATATATACACACCTTTTATGCAGTTAGACTTCTCCCTTTGAGAACTTATGTACACTAGTAATTTAATGGTATTTGTACCTCTCTCCCCGTCCCTCCTTTCAATCTATATGTGCACACCACCTTATGATCTGCATTTGTGCAATAGAGTCAATATCCTTAATGCAGAGAACTTTAAACTGATTTGCAACAAAAATGATTTTGAAATTCCTTAATATATGTTGAAAGATACTTAAATCAAAGAGTTTACAACTTGTTCGGTGTCTAATATCTTTTACATTTTATCATCCTTTTAAGCATAATATTACTTGGTAAAAGTATTTTTGTTTTTGTCTATTTATTTCAAGACAAAAAGCAAAGAGAGTAGTGGAACTGTGATGTGAATTGGGAGAGGAAAGAACACTAATGCATTGATAGAAGCTTTTCATGTGTAATCATAACATCAGAATCACACTGGCTCTGTGCATGTAACTTACTATGATTACTTCTTAAACTTTTGTTGCTGCCCTAAAGATAGGTATATTATAGGATGTGATATTTAAGATTTCAAGGATCTCGACAAATACTGAAGGAAATTGAGGACCTCACTCAGAAACTGTCATCCACCATATTAAAGTTGAAACTTTTTGTTGGAATAGTTTTGTATGGAGACTGTTTATTTTATCTTTATAATTTGATAACCAATATCATCTTGGACCTGTTATCACTGAATGTGATTAAAAATAATGATAAATACTTGATCTTAAAAATAATGGAATAACACAGTCACTAATTGAACTTCACATGCAGATTGGGCACTACATATATATCCTCTAATGGTGGTGTTGTTGCAGCTGAAGAGCTATGTTGATATAGAAACTTCAGTGGAAACTCCGGTCAGTGTAGTTATGATGGCCAAAATTTGTCTTCAAATTCCCAATCTTTTATGCGAAAAAGTTTTGCTCTTGTGTTTGGAGTGTCGTTATTAGTTCCTGCTGAGATTTATTTTATAAGATATAGTAAGCAGTTGTACACGTTAGTTAGTTGAACACCTCTAGCTTAGGCAAATATTCCATACCTCCCCCCTCCCCGGGGTCCCCCGAAAAAAGAATATTCGAAAGGTTCAGCATGCCTTATAATTTATGATGCTCTAGAGTTTCAAAGTTTTATTGAAGTTTCCAGTCTGGAAATCTAATAATTCACATAAGTCCTCATGAAAAGTAACTGGAATCTCTCCTGTACATGGCATGACCTTGCTGCAATTAGAAAATAATGAATAAAAACTTTCCTAACATAAATGGAGCTCACAGATTATATTGTGTTGGTTGGCATCATATTCAGCATTTCAATCAGATCAGTTTTGTCCAAGTTCTTTTCTGCTGTGAACTTTTTTTCCACAGCTCCTGTACTTCTTTAATTTTAATGGAAAAAAGAAAAGAAAATAATAATCATATCAAAGTTCAAACACTTCATGTTTTGGAAAATTTGACTTCTCTTTTTTTCTTTAGGTAAGTCTTTACTTTTTATTCCTTATTCTGCCGCTTAATGTCTTTTTACTCTGTAAATTTCAGACTGATGAAGCATACATCTTACCTGTTCTTTCACGGTATGAGGGTCAGCCTTTAATAGATGAAGAGGTATGTTTAACTTATTTGATTCAAATCAATGACCTCTATTTTGTTTCTGCATATACATGCTGACATAAAGAAGGGTTGGAAAAATAAATTTCTGTTTTGGACTGTGATATCCTAGCAAGTTATGAGATCATCATATTAGTTAGTAGTGTTTGTTGCACGGCGTTGATGCTATTAACTCCTGAGTTGAAAAGCTATTTTGTATCCTACAATCCCACCCATGGTTTGGTTCTCTTAGATAAGGAAAGATATTATTCAGTCGGAAATATTTAAAATTAAAAAATGCATATTATGCAGGGAAACATTCTGTACCAGTTTCCATCTCTACAACGCACAGCTTCTATAAAGAAAAGAATATCGCCAAAGATTGGAGAAGCTAATAAATTTTTGGAGGAGAAATGGCAATTCAGGTCCTTATTCTATTTGCCTTTTCCAATTATTCCGTGAGTTTCATTGGCAATTGAATTTAACAATTAAGTTTTCTCTTTGCAGTAAAACTAGCAATGCAGAGAGAGCAATGGTCGTGGGACTTGGTGGACTTAATTTATTTGGGGTTATCATTCTGAGAAGCTTGTTAAAGTATGTTTGACTTGAACTTTGTTATTGCTTACTTGTGTTTGCTCTATTGTTTTCTGATCTCACCACTGCATTCTCATTCGAAGGGATCCTACAGTTGCCCAAGTTGGTTTTATCAAGTTTATTATAAGCATATTTCCTCTACTTCAGGTATAATTTAATTTCAATTAAATAGAAATTTCCTACTAGCTTGTAGTTCAGTATGTGCATATTTCTGTGAAATAGTTGAGCTAGAAAATATTACAACTGAGAATTTTGCAAGAATATCCAATTATCTTCTGTTGTGAAAGTGGCAGAATTTGCCCAACTGGCTACTTCCATATAATCATCCTATCAACTTGGTCTCTGGCAGTACAGGTGTACAGCTATATTCTAACTTTTTCATTGGCATGTTGTATAGCGGCCTCTCAGAAATTCATGTGTGTCAAGTTTCTGATGTGGTTTCTTCTTTGCTATCACCTTCAAAACGTAAAAACTGATTTGTATGCTTGCTCTCTTCATACGGTAACAAACAACTGGGCTTGATTGATGTCTGGTGATGAGTGGCTAAGAACATGTAATTCTGCACGTGTGCATCTTTGTTGTTGACTTGTATAGAAATCAAATCTATGATTTTCTAATGTATTTTTACCATTTAACTGCTAAAGATTTTTAAACTTACTCCTACGATGCTTGATCTTTTAGTTAACAGATAAGACTTTTAGTTTATAATCTGCTCAACTATCTCTTAGTAGTTGCAAAGACTGAACTTCACTCAATGATTAGATGTTCATTATTATTTCAACAGACTATTGAGTTTGATTTATCTCTTCGAGAAACTATTTTGCAGATTTATGCTGTTTCCTTCTTTGTAATTCCTCTGTTCCGGTGGTTTGTCTTGCTCAAGAAAAATGCTGACATAGAAAAAAGAAGCCAAGCCAGACGGCAGTTTGCTCGAGACATTGAATTGCCTGATCTCTCACTAAGACGAAAGGTAGCCCCTTGAAATTTTGCATCCCTTTTGCAGTTAAACATTTATTTGCTCTCTGCTATGTTTTCAAGTGTTGCATTATTTTAAGTTTGGATAATTATGATTCCTAGCTAATTGCCCTTTACTGTTTTTCTATTTTATTTTAAGTTGTGTGTTGTGGACTCGCTCTCTCTCTCTTCTCTCTCTCTCTCTCTCTCCCCTTCAGCCATTAAAACATACTAAAATTACTAATTGATCTGATAAACTACTTCCATGACCTGTTCTGGCTGAAACTAATATATGTAGTTGAAACAAGATAACCTTGTGACTTCTCCCATAAGTTGACCTAGGGAATTAGGTACTCCTGGCAATATAGGATCATATAGTATTACTTCATGGGTACTGCTCCCGTGAAGTTGTCCTAGGAAGCTCAAGTTATTACATAACCCATTCAAGTCATTGTGCCTTTGTCTACATTTTCTATTGGCCTCATTAAGACACAACTGATACCCAGACTTAATGATTGACTTATTTCTTTACTGATGAATAAACATTTGCTTTATTACATGCATGATTCTATTCAGCTACTCAGTGCTCGGAACATGGCCCAAAGAACTGTCCTAGGGCAGGACAGAATTGTTTATAGCTCTCGCAAGGATTTGGTTGAGCAAGAGTTGGATAGAGGGTTTCAACAGATAGACAAGTCAGATGAAACCAGGACAAACAAGATTGGCAGGATCTCACTTGGTAAGATCTCATTTTTCTTGTCTAATGCAACATGTTTCTATTCGAAAATTGTCTAAAGTAAATGCTTACTTGGTTCAGGATTTAAGAGCATAAGGATTAATGACTAAGCTAGGATCGGAATTTCTTGTAGTGCTTTTTTCAATATACTGATAGCGGACTATATCACTTGTTTTGTTTCAGTGACTGAAGCTACTAAAGATATTAGTGTTTCACAACTCTGCCAGCAGCGAAACCTTTACACTTGAAGTCTTATTACGCAATCTGTTGATGCACCCTTTGGGGTACCTGCATTTTTTCAAAAGCGTACTTCTTTTGTGGGGTGCAGCTGGGAAATGATACCTTGTAATATAGATTTCAGGTGGACAAGCTAACTATTTACAGAGACGTTTAAGCATCAAAGCTCATGTATGCTGCCATAATTAATCCAGGTAACAGTTGACCAAAATGTCTCTCAACTTGTAAAAAGTCCTGTGACTTTTGTGCTTAACTAACATATGCAGTCCCTATAGTTAGAGGGCCAAACTGAAAATTGTGGTAGATCGGAGACCAATGCTGCAACACATATGCTTGAGCAAAAAGTGACGAAGAAACTTATCACCTATAGTGATATGTTGTCCATATTGGGACAAAGGAGGTGAATTGAAATGAATATAAATAAACTTAATTTCTAGATAAGCAATAACCAAATAACTGATAGTGTTCTTCACCGACAAATATGAAATTGTCGTTATGGATGTAATGCTATAGTCCTATATTGCTGATACACCGGTGGGTACATTAGGATACCACGACCATCTTTTTTCATAGTTTAAATTCAAAAAATTCAAAGTAACTAGATGAGAATCTATAGCAAAGTCTTTCAAAGAATGGGAGGCTTGACTCCTAGATGTCTTTTGACGTTTTAAGTGAGGTTGCGGCAAGGGCATCTGCCTGTGCCGGTGGTTTCTTGTGAACACAGCAATCAGCTTTCTTGTCTCTGGTATCACCGATCTTATCCATCTGAGGGTGCTCAAGATGGGGTTGATCGATGCACGCGTTTGATGAGACCAGGACAAACAAGATTGGCAGGATGGCGGAAGCATCTTGTTTGCAGGATGGTGGAAGCATGGCCAGGCGCATCAGACAATTGGTTTCTATCGGACTACCTTGTGGTCGATGTGAGAAGGGTATGATCGACTCTTCCAATTCCTCCAGGGCAGTAACGGTAGTGCTTTCAGGCTTCCAATTCTGTTTCCCTTAACTTGATATCCTAGCTTAATTAATACGCCAAACTGCAAGAAAGCATGTTTTTCAAGGTAATTAGGAGCCGATGTTAATGGCTAGCTGAAGATATTAGTTTGCCAAATAATTAGCCGGTTGCCGTGTCAAAGGGAAACAGTAGTGGTGGTAGAGAAAGGGTTTGAAATAAGTACTTAAAATAGGGCATATTTTCAGTCAAAGTTTCTTCTCTTTTGGTCAATATTCAAAGCTTGAAGATTTGATTCCTGAATCAAAGATTGGAAAGAGTACACTTCTGTCAGTCACTGCTGCAATGGGTTGATCATTGGGCGGACCTGCCAATATAAATGTGATAATCTTTTGTTAAATTGGAGGAAATCGAACCACAATTTAACTTCATTAATATTTTAACTCAACTTTCCGCTCTCTCCAAAACGTTGTGCAGTGATGGGTTACTTTTCTAGAGAAAGTCTTCCGTACGACAGACGTAAAGTACACGTGGTACGGGCTAACCAATCAGACCCTTAGCAGGGGGGTATTTTGGGTATTTCACCTTTAATAATTAGGGACATTTTCGGAATGAAGTAAAATTTTTGTGGGTTATGATTGGGCAGCCGCACGGCCACGTGGTGCGGCTGCCGTACGCAAGAATTTTTCTACTTTTCTATTTCAAAATTTACTTCACTATGAGATTTGTCATTTGTCGACCGTCCAATATTTTATTTTATACATACTAAACAGATATTTTGTCATAAAAAAATTATAAAAAAAAAAACAGATATTTTGTATTTTATTCTCACAAAAAAAAATACAGATTAATTCTATAATGTTTTAGTTTCTTCGAAAATATATAATTAGTACGGCGCACATGTCCCGTTACAAAACCGATTTTCTCCCGATAAAAGCCCACCCGCACTGTAAGTCCAGCTGTCTACGTGCCTTGGTTTCCAAGGAGAACACGACCCTTCTTAAACCTCTCGGCGTGTATATACGAAACCCTAACCCCTTCTTCCCCCAAGTTGCATCTTAAAAAGAATATCGATCGTGCTCCATCTTCTGGAATCTTGTAAGCTTTATACTAATTTCGTTAGAATTATATTTATTAAATGTGAATGTGTAAACCTTCCTGTGCTTGTGGAAATATCCTCTCTTCCAGTTAAGTGCTTGATTCTCTTCACAAAATAATTTACTTGAATTTCGATACTGAAGAATTAGAGGTTCCAATCCCTTGATACACAGCACATGACATTGTTTTGTTGTTGAATGCTTTTTTCTTCTTATTTGATATGTCAGATCCTAAGAAAACCATCCAATCCAATTCCTGTTTGATAAAGAAGAAGAAGATGGATCAGTTGGACAAATTAAGCAACCTACCAACTGGTGTTACACACCAGATTTTGTCATACTTACCTATCAACCAGGCAGTGAGGACAAGTATTTTATCAAGTGACTGGAGGTACAAATGGGCTCAGCTTCCATGTCTTGTGTTTGATGATAGAACTCATAGAAGTGGATATCCAATTGCAAAGGTTGTGGATCATGTGCTGTTACTTCATAGTGGCCGCATTGACACTTTCAAGCTTTCTACTTTTAACTATCCAGCCGCTAGGGATATAGATAAATGGATTGCTTATCTATCAAGAAACAATGTCAAAGTGTTCGTACTGAAAATATGGGAGCTGCAGCCTCCCTACAATGTGTTTTCCGGCTTCTTTTCTTTTAAAGATTTGACTCATTTAGAGTTGTGCAATTGTTTGCTTAAACCTCCAACGACATTCAAAGGCTTCAGGATGTTGAAGAGCCTTCATCTTCAAGAAGTTATTGTGTCCGGACATGTGTTGGGAAAACTAATTGCTTGCTGTCCTCAGCTTGAGAGAATAATTCTATGTGACTTAAAGGGAATCACTGATGTCACTATTGATGCACCAAGTATCCGGTTCCTTAGAGTTCGAGGCAGTTTTGAGGATGTTCTACTAGCAAATACCTTAAATCTTGTTGATGTTTCAATTGACTGGAAACAAGTTTCTACAATCAGTTCTGGCAAATTGCTCAGGTATTTTTTTGAACTGCCTCGTATTGAAAGGCTCACACTTTTGGATGGCTTTTTAGAGGTAATGGATTTCCTATTTTTCTTTCTTTAATGATTGTATTTAAACTCATTATTGATATTCTTGTTTTATGAATCATTATTCATGTTCTTGTTTTATGTATCCTCTTTGCTCTAGTATGCTGTTGGTTCCTTGACCAAGAAGCTGCTGCCTACACCATGTCTATGTCTGAACTTTCTTTCTATAAGAATACGCTTGAATAATTTGGATGAGATTTCAACTGCTATCCACCTTATGAGAAGCGCACCTGCTCTACAAGAACTAGACATTTTGGTGAGTTATTTGAATCATGCAACTACTACCCTGTCACTGATGGAATTAAAATTTTCAACTTTCTTTACTTTAAAAGTTCGAGATTAATCTAATGCCATTGACGACCTTAATTTGTTACTTTGTGTAGGTTCGAAAAGGAGAGGAGACTAATGATGGAAAAGCAACTTATTGTTTAATTGACAAACAGAATTGGGAATTCACCCAACTGCAACGAGTGAAAGTAACCGGCTTCTCTGGTGTCAAAGCAGAAGTAGACTTCATTGAATTTCTGTTATTAACCTCACCTGGTCTTCAAGAACTAGAAATTTCAGTAAGTTTTTATTCTAGTGGAGTATGCAGTATCTGTTGAAATCTTGAAATAAAAGAAACAAAAGGAACTCAACTATAACAAATTGTAGTTTAAAAAATGAATTAAGAAATTTTAGATTCTGACTTATCGACCTTATATGTGTAGTTTTGTCAAGATGTGGAAGAAGTGGACTTTTCTTGGTTAGATGACTACCAGAAGACTTGTGCATTCACACAACTGCGAGTTGTGAAAGTAACTGGCTTCTCTGGTGTCAGAGCCGAAGCAGATTTCATTAGATTTCTGCTTTCAAGCACTTCACAAATGCTTGAGAAAGTGATTCTTCAACCTGCTTCTGCCAAAGTTTATTGGGATGTATTTAAATTATTGCCGGCGTTCAGACGCGACTCATTACACGCAGATTTAAAGCTCTTGGACCCATCAATTCATGTACAGGATTCTGATGACTCATCTTCTGACTCCGACTCTGATATGGATTACTGATGAACAATTCCTGATTGCTACTGAAGATTCTTGTTTTGGACTTTTGGTACATGTAGGTCTTCATTTTTTGAGAAATTTGCCAAAAAAAACTTTCTAGTTTGCTTAGTAAATGCCTGAGATGGTTTTGAAATGCAAAAAATATGTGCTTCATTCATGTCATATTAGTAATGGTTTTGTATACGTACATATTATTTGTTCGATCATGCATCCCTTATGGCATTGCTATTTGGATTTTGAAACTTTGTGCAAGTCTGGGGAGACTGTACGTCTGTCAAAGTGGATCTGAGGGAGATGCTTGAAATATCATCCAAGCATTGTCGCGAGGAGGCACAGGGGGGTATATGGAGGAGGCTCGCTCAAGTTTCTCAGATTTTGCAGCAGCCATTTTATACATATGCCCCAAGAGTTAATGATGTTGCACGTACACTCCATTAGGCACTACTTATGGAGGAGTGCGCAGATTTGGAATGAATCCAGTCCGTTGTGGCTGGAAGGTATTGTAGAGAGGCAGACATGCATGCTGCATTTGATCGATCGAGTTAATTTTGATGTTTCCAGGAGGAAAGTTCTCTCACACAAGTGAGGTTCTTGTTAGTGGGTATGGTTATTACTTGACCAAAACAACATTTCGCCTATGCTCTTTTGATAGATTGGGGCCAAAAGGCCAAAAACGAAAACACAATTTGAAAACTAGCTAGGGTTACACAAGTTATCAACGATCACCGAACCAAGAGGTTGCTTCATGAATCTAGTTTCGATTTCAGAATAAACTTAAAATATAGTCAATCATGTTCACTGCTCTATAAATATTGTGGTTCATTTTTAGTCACCAATCGTGTTCACTGCTCTGTGAGACTCTTATCAGTAGTCCCAGTAATTATTATTGGACCAAGAAAATATCATTTTCTCCTTATCCAAAAGAAAAAAATTCAATATCACCCAAGGAGTTTAATCTAGCGGAAACATGGCTAAACCTGCCAGTTGGACGAATGTGAGCTAGATATTCAAAGAGGTCTAGCGTTCGATTATCCGCCTGTGAAAAACACCTTATGGAGAGAACTTTATCCAAATCACTAAATCAAGTTCCGACTCATTGTGGTAGCACACTTTATCATTAGTTTATGAAACCGAAAAAAAAAAAATCCAAATATCATTCCGAGGGGCAAGACCGTAAAATCAGCAGCATCATCCTGCTAGTCCAAGGAGAGAGTCTCTGGCTGTAAACGCAAGCTCCAATTCTAAGCCACTCGCCTCTGACAGAGAGAAACCAAGCTCTGTGTTTCCCTCTATGGCCAGAAATACTTAAAACCCAAACACTGCAACTTCCCAAACCAACCTCAAGCTCAAGCCATGGCTTCCATTGCCACCTGCTTCACTCTGCCTGCCAAGCCTCTCCCTCGCCTCATCTCCAAATCCTCACTCTTCCCCAACCGCCTCCACGCCTTTCCTCTCTCCCAAACCCCCATTTTCCCTGGCTTCCCCTCCAAGGTTCGAGATTCTAGGGTTTCGGTGACGGTCGTTCGAGCCAGCCTCGACGCCGTCACCGGGATCAGGCCCGGCGGAGCCGTCGAGAGCGATAAGCTGCCGTCCGATGTCAGGAAGCGCACCATGGACGCTGTCGACGCGTGCGGAGGGAGAGTGACGATTGGTGACGTGTCCAGCAGAGCTGGGCTGAAGCTCAATGAGGCTCAGAACGCTTTGCAGGCTCTCGCTGCCGACACTGAGGGCTTCTTGGAGGTAGTTATTTTCGAAAAATTAAAATTGATATCTATAGTTCTTTCTATGCTGTTAGGAAAGAGAGAATGAATTGAATGGAATTTGTGGTTGTAGCTTTGTTTAGTGAGTTGAAATTCTATTTTTCAAGATGGTCTCAACAGGTCTCGGATGAAGGCGATGTGCTTTATGTTTTTCCCAAAGATTATCGAGCAAAGCTTCTTGCCAAGTCGTTTCGATTGAGAATTGAGCCTGTGCTCGAGAAGGCAAAGGTAGTTTTTCTTTCTGGAATTTGGTTGTGCCGTCGTTGCTGTGTAGTTTGTGCTTGGGAATTGACACTGACATGATGCTTTTTGATAGGCCGGGACCGAGTATGTAGCGAGGGTTTCATTTGGAACTGCGTTGATTGCCTCCATTGTTCTTGTTTATACTGCAATCATTGTTGCTCTCTCGTCTGGTAGGAGGTGAGTTTTAGGATTTTGTTGTTGAACTCTTTTGTAGTACTGGCAGGAAGTTTGATAATAATGCTTTGGTTACAGTGAGGATGATAATCGTGGACGACGTGGAAGATCATATGATTCGGGGTTCACTTTTTACATGAGTCCCGGTGACCTCTTTTGGTACATTTTATACTTGTTTCTTAAGTAAGCTTTGCATAATACTTTGGAGGGGTTTCAGGTTGAGTTATTTTATTCTTGGAAGAAATCTTTACTGATAGCTCCTATATTATTTATTTTGCTAAGGTTCTGGGATCCATATTATTATCGGAGGCGGCGAGTGCAAACCGAGGATAACAAGCTGAAGTTCGTTGAATCTGTAAGTGATTGGCACAATCATTTTTTTTTTTTGTTCTTTTGCTCTTTTTAAATTTTTGTTCACAGAAAAAATATTAACTCCCTGAATATTGTCTTTTAGATTTTCTCATTCGTATTTGGCGATGGTGATCCAAATCAAGGAATTGAAGAAGAGAGATGGAAGTTGGTAATAATCGAGTACTGAGTTCAGTGGTTCGTTGCTTTCAACAATTTATTTCAAATCATTGGTTGTATCTATGTGATGTGCTATTAGATCTCTCATTCATTAGAGTTTGCTCTAGTTTCGTGGTTACTCACTCACTCGGTTCCTCTTCGCCCCACCCTCCCCTTCCCTTCTCGAGCTATATCCTATATTTATAGACCACCTGATAATCTGCATTTATCGACTACTCAATAAGCCTCCTGCAAAGACTTTAGACTGGAAGTTGAGATAAATTATAAGGTTCCAATATAAATGCTTATGTCATTCCTGAATGTAATACTTTAAAAGAGTCTACAAAAGGTGTTTACAAATCTATTCAAGACTCTTAACATTACAGTTTATCATTATTTACCGTATTATAACTAGTTGGAGAAACACTTTTAACTCCATATATTATAGTGTTCCCAGTCCGAACAGGGAAATGAGGGAACTGTGCTTTAAAGTTAATTGATTGGAATTATTTATGATGTGAATTGGGGAGATAGAGGTGCAGATACTGCTTTTATATTTGATAATAAAATGGTATCAACACTATCATAATAAAAATGTTAAAGTTTTCTAACTTTTCGTTGGAAGAATTTTTCTTACTATTCAGAAAGATTTTGCTTTCTTAGACCAACAGGGTTTAGTGGAGCCCTATAGCCTTAGAAATAATATTACATGTATCTAAAATGCAATGACACAATCATCTATGTAACTGTACCTGCAGATCGGGCAACACATAACCGCTAATGGTGGTGTTGTTGCAGCTGAAGAGCTTGCTCCATATCTTGATTTAGAATCATCAGGGGGAACTATGGTAAGTATGATTTTGATGATAAAGTGATTTTTTTTTTCATGTGGTTCTGGTATTCATTTTATTTCAAGCTGTTGTTTGACTTAATGTCAGCATTTCAATCACATTTCAATCAGTTCAAACGTTTATTGACTTGTAAATCTTAAGTTTGTGTTTTTTTTCCACCTTTCACTATATTGGAACTTTCCTTTCTCTTCCTTGCTATGCTTGACATTTTCATTTTCTGCTGATTTCAGAATGATGAAACATACATCTTACCTGTTCTCTTACGGTATGAGGGTCAGCCTGTGATAGATGAAGAGGTATGTTTAACTTTTTTCAAGTTTAAAGCAATGCTTTTATTTTCTTTATGCATGTACATATTGAAATAAGAAGTGTGGCAAGATTTTGTTTCTGTTTACTATGAACTGGTTCATCCTTGCAAATTATGAGATCATTACATTAACTAATAGTGTTTGATGTATGGCATTAGTACTAAGTACTCTTGGACTTAAACTCCATAAAGCTTGCCACCCATGACTTTCTTAATGGTTTGCTTGTCTTCTATATGATGAGGTATGTGCATTCAGTTACAAATTTTGAAACAGATATTGTCTCCTATTATGCAGGGAAACATTCTCTACCAATTTCCCTCTCTGCAGCGTACAGCGTCTTCTCAAAGAAGTGGAAGGAAAGAATATGTGGGGAGAAGATGGGCTGATTTTGTTGGTGGAGTTGATAAATATTTTACAGAGAAGAAATGGCAATTCAGGTTCTTTTTTGTTTGGTTTCATAATTGTACCGTGAGTTTCACTTGGATATTGAAACTGAAAAAGGAAATTTTTTTTGCAGTAACACTAGCATTTCTGAGAGAGCACTAGTCGCGGGACTTGGTGGACTTAATTTATTTGGGGTTATCATTCTTGGAGCCATCTTAAAGTATGTTCGATTTGAACTTTGTCATTGCTTAGTTGTTTTTTATATATATTGTTCTGATGCCCCCCATTTTTACTTTTCATTTGAAGGGATACTACAGTTGCACCAGTTGGTTTTATTAAGTTCATTACTAGCATATTTCCACTACTTCAGGTATGATTTGACTTCACTTAAAAAGAAATTTCCTTCTTTTGATTCAGCATGTATATTGTTCTATTATATGCTTTTTGTTTAATCAATATTCCCACTGCATTTTCCCCATAAATTTTCAACTATCTTCTGGTTACTATGGAAGTGGTATTTTTCTTGAGGAATAGTCATCACAATCCTGGAATCTGGATTCTGATTTTGGCAGCAGGAACTTGCCTGACTGACCACTTTCACATAATCTGGCTAATCTACTTGGTTGGTGGCATTACTGGTATATGAGATCTTCTGATCTGCTTTTGTTTTGTTTTTATTTATTTCTTGTTTCTGCATACTACAGTCTGATTTCTTGTGTAGCCCATTTTTTAGGGTCATGAACAAGTGTTCTTCATTGATGTGATGGTGTTGAGAAATTGAAAACATGGAATAATGCATATTTTTTGCAGTCAAATTGTATAGAAACCAGAATTGTGGTCACATGTTTGGTTAATCTTTAATTGCTGAATGATTTGAGCTTGTTATCGTGGGTTATCTTGTAGTAACAGATAGGGTTCTTGGTGTGTTAGCTCATCAATCTCTTTATGTCCTGATACTGAACTTAATTCTGTCAGTGATCTATACATAATGCAGATATGTCCATTTGTAACATTTCTGCTTAAATCCACAGCATCTATTGGGTTTGTCTTAACTTTTGGAGCAATTATTTTGCAGATTTATGCTGGTTCCTTCTTTGCGATTCCTTTGTTCCGATGGTTCATTGTGAGCAAGACAAATGCTGACATAGAAAAAAGAAATCAAGCAAGACTGAAATCTGCTCGAGCCCTTGAATCGCCAGATATCTCACTAAGACGAAAGGTAACTGTACTAGTGCTTCTATAAAGTTCTAAATCCCATTCGATGTTGATTAAGGATTGCTGTTTCAAACTCCCACATCTTGCTTTATAACTATTGATAACATATTGACACCTAGAAACATAAAACTCCCACATCTTGCTTTATAACTGTTGATAACATGTGTCGTGATTTGTAACTTGTTAACTAGAGACATCCTGTACTTGTAGACGTAAAACAAGACTGTTTCTGTTGGCCTGAAAAAACCAAATTGGAGTAAAGAAAAAAGAACAAAAAATTGGATATTTGATTAACTTTCTTCAATGATAAAATGTAGCAGACTAAATTCTTTACTGTATGTTGTTATTCAGCTGCTCAGTGCTCGAGACATGGCCCAAAAAACAGTCATAGGACAGGATAGAATTGTATATAGTACTGACAGGGATTTGGTTGAGCAAGACTATGAGGCCCAAGATTGGGATAGAAGATTTCGAGAGATAGAGAAGTCAGATTGAGAAGAGGCTACTGTTGCTTGGTAAAGTTGTACGTTTCTTGTGGTAGGAATTTGTTTTTTTATTCAAGCACCATATGGGTGCGATTTTTATCAGTTCATGACTCCTAACTCCTTTTAGGAGTCGTGTCATTTTATAAACTGCAGCAAGTTCTAAGCTCTCTTCATTGAACTTACATGTTCTGCTTGCGAGCATATCTACAAGTAGCAACATTAAAATACTGCTTGTCTAAAGAAAATGATTATTACGTTCAGGAAGTGAGAAATGTATGGATTATTGAATAATCGAACTCTTGTAGTGCTTTTTTACTTTACTGATTAGCTAATTCAATTGCAGGAACTAGAGCTACTAGTTTTCTCGTTCAAGGACATGAGAGCTTCACAACAATTGTTGCAAAACCATCACACTGGAAGTTGTGTTTGGCAAGCTGTTGATGCGCCGTTGAAGCCTGCAGTTGTTTACATTCTGAAATTTGTTGGGGTACTGCCAGGAGTTACACCTTGTAATATAGATTTTAGGTGGTCAGCGTAACCATTTACAAATGTGAACTTGAGCATCACAGGGCTCATATATATTTGTTGGGAATCCCTTACTGCAATTAGTTCAACATTTGGGAGCGGAAAGGCTTTTTGTGGCAATGAAATTATTGGGAGGGCCAACACTAAGAATGGGGTGATTCTGGCATACTTGTACTTTTATTTAGTGAACCAGTAGAACATTGATTGTTAGAAACAATTGCATGATTTTGGAACATAAATAGATGGTCTTGGAGATCCTTTTAAATGATATGCAATCACAATTGGTTTTCTTGCTCTGCTTTAATTGAGAAAAACTGAGACTGCTTGGAACTGGCAAAGTGAGAAGTGAAATATGATAACGTTCATTGTCGCTTTCAACTTCCTAAAATAATTTGCTGCATTTACAACAGTGAAGTCCGCAAATGGGGAGAAGTGCCATTTGCGCCCAACAATTTAAGGGGATCTTCCATACCAAGTTTGTGATTTGCAACAGAGCATGAAGTTTGCTCATGCTACATACATTTGGCGCAATACAAGCAGTAGTAATGCTATCGGATCAAATTTAAAAGAACGAAAAGGAAAAAGGGATACATTTGGCTCAATACAAGCAGTGCTATTGCTATCAGTAAAAGGACAATCAAGACGCAGCTATAAGGAAACCATCGTTGGACTCTGGACCCAAGTGCCGAAGACATTTCATAACAATTGCGGAGAAATCATG